>APFE031030981.1:0-51757 GCA_000404065.3 Pinus taeda
CTGTGTATATGTGTTTTATGTGTTATGCTCTCGCATTGTTTATTTTTCTGTGATTTAGAATTCGTATGCAGGTAATTTCTGTACGAGGTTAAAACCTACATTAAGGGCACAAAAAAATAAAAATAATGGGCTTCTATGGGGCACAACAATAAAAATATGGGGACTACATGGGCACAACAATAACAATAAGGGGGCTACACTGACAATAAAATGAGGTAATACACTAGTATTACAGGGACCTAACATTCTCCTTTCCTTCAAAAAGGTGGTGTCCTCAACGCTTGAGTAGTTATGTATTCTTCTGTCTAAAATTCTCATCCTCCCATGTGGAATCTTCAACGAGTAAGTTCTTCCACTTGATGAGATACTCTGAAATTGATTGATTTCATAGCTATCGAGTTCTTATTTGCATGATTGCTTCAGGTTCCAATATGATTTTTCCTTCCTCATCAAGTTCTGGAAATATTGTTTGAACTGAGAGCTTACCACCTGTAACCTTCTTTAAGCATAAAATATGGAAAACTTGGTGCATTCAGGAAGATGCGGGAAGCTCCAATTTGTATACCATAGCACCAATATTTTGCAACACCTTTTAAGGACCATAATACTTTGGTGATAATTTATTATCCTTCTTATCTTGCTTGAGGGACATTTGTTTTTATGGTTGTATCAGTAAATATACCTAGTCACCTACATCAAAACTTCTTTCATTGCAATGTTGATTTGTCTGTTATTTCATTCTATTATGCGCCAAATTGAGGTTATCCTTTAAGAGTTGTATAACTTGTTATTGATGCTCGATGTGATCTTCCACTAATTGAACCTTCCAATACTTGAACGATATATTGAATGAAGATCCAACTTGGTGAAGTAAATTTCTCCATGTAATTCATCCAATAATTCATCAATGAGAGGAATGGGAAATTTATCTTTAATATTGATATTTTTGAGCTCCCTATAATCCAGACACATGTGCCATGATCCATCCTTCTTATGCACCAATACTACTGGAGCAGAGAAAGAAATTTGACGTAGTTGAATTATATTGGCCTCTAGCATTTCTACAACCATATGTTCAATTTCACTCTTTTGGGAATAGCGATATCTGCAAGGCCTGATGTTTGGAGGAACACTTCCTGGAATTAAATAAATAGCATGATCATGTTCATGAATAGGTGGGAGGCCTTTGGAGCCTCAAATGCCTTGGAATGGTTGTCTAATACTTTTTGGAGATTTGGATAAATAAATGATTTTAATGTTTAAACCTGTAGTGAACATAATTGTGCAATTAGCCTCGTTGTTCTTTCTTTAGAAGATTTGTCATGCCATTAGAGCTTACTATCTTTCTTGGTTTCCCTGTGATACCCCTTAATTCCACTTCATTTCCTTCCCAAAAAAAATTGAAGAAAATTTCTTGAAAATTAAAAGTTATCGTACCCAAAGATTGCAACCATTGGACTCCTAGTACAACATCAGCACCACCCATTGGAATGGAAAGCATTGTACTATTCAATACATATTCTCCCATGGATAGCTTGATATTATTGCACTTTCCAGAGAAATTTATGGTTCCTCCATTTGCAACCATCACTTGACACTCTTGTGTTGGACATAGGAAGAAATTGAATTCCTTGGCTATCTTAAAATGGCTAAAATTATGGGTACTACCCGAATCAATCAACACTATTATCTTTTACTTCTTGATATGTCCTTTTATCTTGAGAGTTTTAGGAGTGGTAATTTTTTCCAATGCATTACAAGATATGGTTGGATTCATTTCTTCTTTCTCTGGGCTTGGTTCTTCATGTATATCCTCTTATTTTGATGATTCTTGTTTCTTTTCTTCCTCCTCTTCACAATATATGTAATTAAATTCTTCTCAGCACACTTATGACCTATAGTGTATTTTCTATTATAGTTGTAGCAAAGCCCTTTTTATCTTTGTTCTACCAATTGTTTTGGTGTCAACCTTGTAGGTTGTGGAAGGCTAGGAGAAACAACACTTCCATATTTATAGTTGTGAGTGGTAGGCTTCCTTGTTGCCATAATTTTGCTTTCAATTTTTCTGGACAACCTGAATCCTTTCTCTAATGAATTAGGTTCCCAATGGTGAACCTCATGTTGGATGTTATCGTTTAAATTCCCTATGAACACATCAATCTTATGCTCCTATAGAATATCATTTATATCATTTACCCTTATATTCAATTTTTGGAAGTCCTCAATGTGCTCTGCCATTGAACCCTTTTGCTTGAGATTTATCAATTGTCTAAAGAAGGTGTTTCTCTTTGTATCCTCATAATGTGCTATCATTTCCTTCGTAAAAATTGACCAAGTGACAAGTGTTTTACTTGAAAAAATCCATCGATACCATACAAACTGATTGGGTTCTAAATATAAAGTTGCAATGCGTACCTTTTGTGTGTGTTGCGCATTATGAAGATCAAAATATTGCTTCATTTGTAGTATCTATGTTACTGGATCCTTTCCTTCAAACTTCCTCATATCAATTTTTGGAATACGGCGAGTCTTCAATCCAATGTTGGAGTCTATGAAATCATGATTAACATTTCTTTTTTCTCGTCATGAGTTTCATTAAATACCTTTTCGCCATTACGAAGCATTTCTTGTAGCAACTTTGTCAAACCTCCCATGTTTGCTTTTAAACCATTCTTCAAATCTTCCATGTTGCCTTTCATTTTTTATTTTATGCCATCCTTCAAACCTTCCATGTCTAATTTTAAGCTATTATTCAAACCATCAATATTAGCTTCCATTTAATTTTTGGTAACTCTTTGTGATAGCAAAATTTTTTGTACTTGGTCTCATAATTTTGATATATCATGTTGCATTTTTCTTCTTCTTCATGTGTCATAGTAGATCTTTCTAGTTCCTTACTAGGTGTTCCTATTTTCTTGCTTTAAGGAATTTTTAAATCAAACAATGATATATACGCTTCACTATGCCTTTTGAATCACTTCAAACTGGTTTTTTAAAGCAAAAGTTATGCAATTTTTAAAAAAATACACACCTTTTTTCTTGCTTTTAG
This sequence comes from Pinus taeda, assembly GCA_000404065.3. NCBI lineage: Eukaryota > Viridiplantae > Streptophyta > Pinopsida > Pinales > Pinaceae > Pinus > Pinus taeda. The sequence continues at coordinate 3,050 of APFE031030981.1, forward strand.
GAGCTCGATCTTGAAACATTGTAACTCTATAATTTTGGATCTCCCGATTTTGAAATTTATTCCTTTGGTACCACTATGAGTCATGTTTCCAACCCCACAAGTCTGATCAAGATTCGATTCTTCAAGAAAGAGATATGCCAAATATCCCACGATGACATGATTATTGACTAATTCAGTAGAGCGACGTTGTATGGGATTCCACGTGTCATTGTTTCAATCTTAGGCCCTGAAATTTTACAAAAAACAACTACAGTCCGTCAAATTTCAGCCACTTTTTATAGAATTCAAATCTGATTCCTGAAACAAAATTTATGATGATTTTCCCCAGGTCACTTGTTTGAGGCATAATTCTGGAGCACGTAAAAACCCTAACTTCCTCAAAGAATATCTCTAAAAATATAGAGAACCAAGATCTGAAATTTTTACATGAAGTTCATTGAGATGTCAGATCCACGTGGTGAAAATTTCAGCTTCTGAAGCCTTGTAGAAAAACATTTATAGTGAAAATTCCAGGATGGCATGTTTGAAGAAGCGAAACCCTACAATCCAAAGCTCTGATACCAAATGTTATGCAACCAGCTCACAAAATAGAAGAGGAGATAGATCAATGACTTCAAAATTAGCGTATTCAAGGGGGAAACCTCCTTTACATTACACAAATTAACGATTCTTGGATAATTCAAATGAGAAAACCTCATTTCTATATGTAGGAGTCTAAGGGGTCACAATATAATCAGAGTCAACATAACAATAATAATTTAAGGGCACGAAAATAACAATAGTGGGCTTCTATGGGGCACAATAATAACAATATGGGGACTACATTGGAACAACAATAACAATAAGGGGGCTACACTGATAATAAAAATGAGGAAATACACTAGTATTATAGGGACCCAATAGTTTCTCAACACATTTTGGAAGGATTTCAGTTGACTCTTAATACAAATTATCACCCTTAGACAGATGACCATAGAGATATTGTGAATAAATGGGTTGAGGGGAATCTACGTAACTATGTGTCATGATAACGAAAGGCTTGGGTTAAGTGGTTTCATTTAGGAGAACATCACTACAACACCACTAACCACATGTCCATTGGTATGGCCCATTTCTGAGTATTGTATGGCTATGATACTTATTCATTTGTGGATTTATCATTTGGGGGTAGAAGGGCTCCCAAATCCAAATATTGGATACAAGAAATCCAATATATCCATAAGATCATTAAGGAAAACTTGTATGCTTCCCAAAACCAACAGAAGATGTATGTATATAGGCATAGGGTTGAGTGTAGTTTTGAGGTAGGAGACTTGGTTTTCTTGAGGTTGCAGCCATACAAACAATCTTCTCTGAAGAAAAGTGGTACAGTTAGTTGAAACCACACTTTATGTTCCCTAAAAAGTAATCAAAAGAGTTAGGGAAGTAGCTTATGAACATGATTTTCCAAAGGGGAGAAAGATTCATCATTTGTTTTTAGGTATCATGCCTCAAGAATACATTGGGACAACAAGTTATTGTTTTAGCATATTTACCTCCACTAGACGAGGAGGGGAAGCTGGCATTGATCCCTGAGGAGAATTTGGAAGTTAGGGAAAGTAAATTAAGGATTATACTAATCAAAGCGTATCTTATCAGGTGGAAATACTTTCCAGTAGAGGATGTTATGTTGAAAGGAGTGTAGATTTTGCAAAATCCTAGTTTAGTTTCTTGAGGTCAAGCAAGCTTGGTAAGGGAGGATTGTAATGTCCCTCTCCAAATTATCACTCCATGAGAATGACTCAGTATCCTATTTGATTTTATTTCAATATACTCTTCAAAAAGGGGATCAATTAACTATTTAAATGTCATATGGGTAAAAAAGCAATGTGTGAAGGTGCCATTAATTTAGTCAAAAAGGTAAAAGGAATTTTTTTTAAATTATAAAAGAGAGACCCATGGTATTTTTATGACACATGATATTATGATGACCTATGGTATAGAACCATAGTATTCTGATGATAAAAGAGAGATTGAATCTTAGTCTGTCAACATTCATAATCATTTCCTCATATCAATCTTGAGAGATATTGTGGCTTTGGAATGTTAAGGGTGAAATCCTTGAGTGAACTAATTTTGGTAGTGAAACAATTCCACCCTAGTTGATCAGAAGGAAATATCACTCAGAAATTTCACGTGTATTTATTGTTAAAGATTCATCTCATTTCTAGATCATGGGTACAACAAGATATCATAGGTCTTTTAGGAGGTCGCATTTAGATCTACAGTTCATGTGAGAAAAAAGGGGTCGATTCACTCATTTCCAGACCATGGGATCACTTGAGGAGGTCGTACCAGTTATTATCAACAAGTTAAGGGTATTTTTTTGGGGTAGTTTCAACCCAGATTTTTGCTTCCATATCCAACACCATTTTTTTCCCAACAATTCTAGCTAATCATTTGTTGGGCCCTGACATCAAAAGCGAGGGTCGAACTAGCCATCAAAACTACTCTAGTACAGTAATTTACATTAGTGTAAGGGGACGATTTAACAATGTCATCATCTCCTATTATATCAAAAAAATGTGCCATTAGGTATGGCTATTTATGGGTTTCCAAAAATCCAATTTTGTAACTCAAAAGGCCACTCCAACGTGTAATTCTAGGTCATATTAATAAAACATATCAAAATATATTGGGTGAGTTTGTTTGCTCTGGTATTTTTTCTTATGGTATGATGGTTGAGTTATTTATTTAAAAAGAAGGGATTTTATAGTGGCATTTTTTTCCGAAGAAAAAGCGAACTTTTTATTAGAGATAAAAAGTTACATTGCATATGCATCAGCATCACTGTTAAACTGTAAGGTTGTTTTGTTGTCAAAACAAAATATGCCATTTCTTTACAGTGGTATTATTAAACATATTTTTTATATTAGTTGAATTCATTTGCTGTAATATTTTGTTTTGGGTATATTTTTTGAGTTTCTTATCTAGAAATAGGGGATTTTACAAAAAAATATATCAAAAAAGAGCGTGGTCCATTCTAAAAAAACATAAACAATCATGTGCTTTGGAAAGTGTGTGTTCACACTCTAACGAAAATGGTTACAATGTTAATTTGTCACATATCTCAAATGGATAGGGGAAAACCAAAAATATTAGGAAGAAAATATCATAACTAAGTCTTAGATCCAATTAAGGGAAGATGTTAAAGCCATAATAATATCCTCCCTAATGAACTTTCCATGCTATTAATTAGAATTTTCATACAAAGTGTGGTACTTGCTTCCCATAGGAAAATAATTCAACTAAATTTAGTGACATATGAGTTTTTCTCTATCAATAAATACAAGATTTCAAAATATGATTTTAAGGAAAGAAATGCAAAATACCCATGTAATTCTTTCAAGGAAGAGTCCTTTAAGCAATATTTAAGCTAGAGGAGAAACATAAGGAGAACAACTAGATCCAACTAACATGAACCAAAGACAAGAAAAACCCTTCAATATCCTCCAATAGAAATCTTAGATCCAATTTAAAAGATTAATATAAAAACCTTCTAAGATACTTAATTGAACTTATCAAAGAAAGCAAATGCATTCAAGCAACAAGAAAATATAAAGGGTAGATAAAGGAGATTCCATTACCATAGTGGGGGGAGTAAGTGAGGTTCTCTTCTACCCAAGAGGAAACATCGAGTTTACTTTCTCATGAAGTCTATATTTGACCTCTAACAACTAAGAAAAATCCTAAGTTTTGTATCAGGGGATCAAATTAGCCTCTTCCCTCACTATTCAAAATCTCATCATATGTGGAGATTTAAATAACACCATTTGACACCTACACCTAGGCTCAGATCCTCTTAATGGAGATTTAAGTTCAATTTTCCACTTTAATCAATCATATATTCTCTCTATTCCTCATTTGTTTCTTCGATGTGCTTTGTGTCAACAATGCTCAAGTATACTTTTAGGCCAACATTTCACTTCAAGAAAAAGTGTGTGAAATTTTTATCAACGACCAATGTCTCATCCAAACAATTATATGATGTATCTGTCATTAAATAGGGCTTTTCACATGAGATCCATATTGTATGCCTATTTCATCTTTGTTTCACACAAGTGACATGCTCTCCATCACCCCTTGTTAATTAATCATGCCCCACATGTGGTAGATTTACCTATCTAGAGGTGCCATAATTGTGGAATAGCTTAATCCCTAATGACAAAGGCCATGATGGATTGGTTGAAGCATGGAAACCTCCTAGTTGTATGGTGGCTACATGCCAATTTTCTTCTTTTCCCCTACCCCCCTTTTGTCTACTTTATTTGGTCTCGTAGCCTATTATGGAGTTGCTTATCTTAAGATAGCCCTCCATTAGCAAGTAGGAATTATTGAGGAGCTCCAATCCTCTCTTTGGGCCTCCTCCAAATTCAAACTGTAAGTCTAGAAGCTCAATTACAATCTTCCATTAGCATTCTAATTCAATAAATATGATCAATTCAACATGTTTAAGATGAGTGTGGGGTGCTCCGGTCTCAAATAGAGGATATTTAGGCTAGACACCATCTAAAAATTCAAATCCTCTCCCCTTCATCTCACTCTAGAATGGCACCATTAGCTATGGTAGAATTAATTATTCCAAATATTATTGCTTTAGATCTAGGGACATCTCAAGAAAATAATATTGTTGGCAATCCTCTCCACTACATTAGTTTTCTCTAATGTAGTGTGTTTTTACCTTAATCCTTGAAATGTTTTCTTGGTCTACTCTTTAAATTTTCTCTCTGAACCTCTACATTTTCTTATTATCATTTTGTTCAGTAATTTTACAACTCGCTTTGTTTTGGACCGGAATTTCCCAAATGTTGCACTCACATTTTGTACTTTTGTTGTGTTCTTTTGCTGTATATTATTCAAGTATAAAATCTCTTAGTTGTTGTAAAAATTAAAAAAAAAAGGTTTCATTAACAATAAGAAAATATTAGATCCATAAGGTCATGCATTTGAGTGATGAGATAGTTCCAACTTCCTTATCCTTGGGGATAATTTCTCTCAAGTCTTTCTCTTTTCCAATGGTCTTTAATGCCTTCAAGTCCTTAATATTCCACAAGAAATTTGGTTGAGTAGCAACAAAGGTTGAATTTCAGAAAACTTTTGAATCTAAAGAACATAAATATATCATTATATGTTTTCTACTACATATAACCAAGATACCAATCCTATGTGAAGCATACCTTTTATAAAATTTGATCCTTTTAGGGTTTTTACATGAATAAATGGTCCATATTCTAGAATGTTCTTGAAATATTCATTCTTTGGGCACACTAAAGGTGATAAAAAATGACTAAATGAACCTTCGCATGTGGTGTAATCAAGTTTTGATACATTTAGGGATAAGACAAGGTTTAACTCATTATGAGCTTGACCCCACACTTGATCAAGATTAAACACTAAGATCAAATAAATCAAATTCAATGCAAATTTTATCAAATATTTTGGACCACTCTACAATTCTAAACTCTATGGACCATATGCCAATCCATTTTGGAGTTAAGAGTACTTGGTACATGTGATAAACTCTAATGATAAAAAAATTAATTTAGACAATAACACATATTGAAATATAAACATATATAAACATAAGAAAAAGTGACTTCTCCAAGAGGATTTCCATTCAAAAATACTCAAAACCTAATTCAAAAATAAGAGTTTCCCATAAACCATGAAATATGTATAAAATTTACAGAGAAAAAAACCATCCAATTGTGTCCCATAGTTGGAGAAGTGACTCCAAGGATTCAAAATAGAAAAGAAAAAAAATGAAGGAATTCATGTATCTATATGTAAAATAAGTATATGAGTGGTTGATATTATTTATACTAAGACTTAGTAATCCATTGTCACAATATATATAACACATAACATGTTTTGAGGAAAGTATAACACAACACAATCATGATTTAAAAAGGGGTCTATGTATTAAGATACAAAGATAAAAAGTTACTAGAACATATATATCACATGTGGTAAGGAGGGTAACAAGTGAGGTTGGAGATGTGCAAAAAATAATTTGAAAATGATAATTATTTAACCAAGTAAGTTTTTGAGGATAAAATAAAATAAGTAATAAACAACTTAGAAAATAAATTTTATAATGAAAAATATAAATGAACACCAAATTTAAGGTGAGCTACAAAAAGAGCTTGTATAAAGATTTGAAAGTGTCAAATTTAACAATCAAAGATTAAAAGGGTTCAAGACAAGGGTAAGAGTTTCATAGCATCATATTCCATGCCTTTTTGTGTGGGGTTTTCGTTTTATCGTTATTTGAGATGCCTCTTTCTGTAATTGTTTCCATAATTTGCACCTTCGCATTGCTTACAATGAAATATTTTATACATCCTTATGTTATTATAGTTTCCCCTAACGGCTAGAGATATAGAAAATTAAGTAGCTAGATTGAATGGAGACAAGGCAAACACTTAGGAATATTATATAGGAAGCAAGTGCATACTTGGAAATTTAAGTGGCACAAATATAATATATCAATTTCATGTGGAGGTGCGGAGGAATCTTTCATTGTGCAGAGTGTGGAGATGCAAAGTAAGCTTGCATTGTGCAGAGTGTGGAGGAAGCACAATGAAAGCTTCATCCACACTTCTCCAGTTTTCACAATAAGTGATAGATGGCATTACAACACATTAGATACATGAGACTTAGCTATTCATTTTCAAGGTGAACTCATAGTATATCGTTTAGAGCTAGCAAAGTGTGTAGTCTAATAGAATCTGTAAGATGATGAACTTTATGTCATGTAACCAAAGAATTAGTGTAGGTGTTTATCTGATTAACACATGTCACTGTTATAGGGATTACTGGGAAAATTGAAGGCTTTACTTTGCATAATGAAACATTAGTGTTAATCATTGAAACTATAGCATTAATCATACTTTAACTACATATTATATTACGAAATATCTGTAATGAAAACATGCAGTGTACAAACTTTGTAATCATTTAGTACCAAAACATAGGAGAAATGATAAGTGTGCAAGGCATCCATCTATGGGAAAACTGTGTTAAGACAAAAATGTTTGCAAAGGTGTGGAACCTGCAGTGATGGATACTGACAGTGACGCAGACAACTCTACACTCAACATTAAAAATTTAATTAAGGCTTAGTCATACTATTACATCTATTTAGGGAATCGACAAGTAATAAGGCAATTACTCAAGTTCTTAATAACATTTACTCTGATGCATTGAGTAATGATTATTGTTGTAAAAATATCAATAAATTTGTATCCATCAATATTATTAAATAATCTTTTCGGCATTTATTCGGTGAATTGAAACTATGTGTGGACCCCCTCCACACACTTCTTCGACAAATTACCTTGTATGGGGGAAACCTTGTGGGGAACATATGAAAAAAAAAAAACTAATTAAGACTCAATTTTTCGATTAACAGAACTTTCGTTGGTGGTAAATAGAAAATCAACGCGTAATCAGGACATCGTTCAAGTTCTTAATAGAATATTAAAATAATATTAAGGATTAATCCTACGATTAGAAACATCTCCCTTGCCATTAAACATAAGCATTTATTCGGTGAATTTACGTGCAATCAAGACATCATTCCAATGCTTAAGAACATTTACTCTAACACATTGTGTAATGATTACTGTTTGTTAACCAATCAAGAAGATCATATCTATCGATATTATAAAATAGTATTTTCAGCATTTATTCAGCAAATCAACACATAATCAGGACATTGTTCGAGTGTTGAATAGTATTTACTAGTCATAAAAAAATCAATAAGGTCTACATGGCTCCACAACCAGTATCCATTCTAGCATATTGGGAGGATGTGAAAAAGAGGGATATGTGCAGCAGAACCTTTGTTCCCTCATTTCTATTGCTCTGTATACTATTACCCCTCTGCACATATCAACCCTTTGTAGCATGGATTAGAAAATATTAAAAAACTTAAGTAAGGCTTAATCCTATGACTAAGAGATATATTTTCAAAACTTAATGGCAAGTATTATCAAAATTATAAGTGTTTGTAATAGAGTAATGGTAAAATCATCATATATTTAGAGCTCATGCGAATACCATACTATTGAATATTGCTAGTGGTTCTTGTTTGTTTGTGCTATAGATTTCCCACGAGACACAAGGAAGAAAAAATATCATGAATAAAATGATGTTATGGCATTTTGGAATCAATGATTTGTCCACATATTATGTTATTTTCCCCGTAGTTTTACTTGTATTAATTAATTTTCTAAAGTTTAATTGTTATAATTGTTTCTTAAATAGTTATTGAGTGCGGAGGTGCAGAGGAAGCACAATCAAAGCTTCCTCTGCACCTACACACTATACACAAAGAACTAGATTATTATAATTATTACATTACAATGAGAGAATATTACATTGTTTGAGTTCTTAATAGAATTAATCAGACACATTGTGCAATGGTTACTCAATGTAAACATATCAATAAGATCGTATCTATTGATATTATAAAATATTATTTTTGGAATTTATTCGAAGAATCGATGCGTAATCATCTCATTGCTCAAGTGCTTAGTAGAATTTACTGCTTGTACACAAGTCAAGGAGATGCACAGGGATCCACAACCAATATTTGGTATAGCATTTACTCTAACGCATTATGTAATGATTATTATTCGTGAACAAATCAAGAAGATTGTACGCATTGATATTATAAAGAAAAAATTTTGGTATTTATTCAGCAAATCGACACGTAATCAGGACATCGTTTGAGTGCTTAATAGTATTTATTGGTTGTAAACAAATCAAGAAGCTCTACATGGCTCTGCAACTAGTACATGTTGTATAAGACTGGACGGATGTGCAAAAGAGGGATATGTGCAACAGAACATTTGTTCCCTCATTTCTACACCTTCGTATAATTTATCCCTCTACACAAATAAACTTCCCGCACTACAAATTAGTGCATATTAAAAATTTAATTACAACTTAATCCTATGATTAACATATATCACTTCATATATTAATGTTTAGTTAGGTTATGTAGATATGAAGAGAGGTTCCTGAAGCAATGTAACCACAATGATCATTTTAGGAACACTACCTTAAAATCCATGTTGGTATATTTCTATCTGCTACACCAGTTACTTGGACATAATCACATTGAATGTAATAAAGCATCAACTATAATTTGTTCATTTCATGAATTATGGCCTTTGTCCTAATTGCATGTAATCTAGTTTGTTTACTAATTTTTCTATTTGTATTTATATCAATATTGAAATTTTCAATGATTATCGAAATATAATAATTATGAATTAATTATGTTTTTTCCATTGCAAATGTTTCATAACTATTGAAAGAAACACAACTAGTGGAGCACATAGATTTATCATGCATATTTGGTCCTAGAAATAGGAAACTAGTCAAATAAGTTATGTTCTTTCATTGCAAACATTTGTTAAATTAGGGAAATGTCTTTTGGTTTACGAAAAGATGGGGAAAATAGGTTTTTTCACCCGAAGTAGGGTAACAACTATTAAAAACTTAATTAAGGCTTCATCTTATGATTAAAAAATATATTTTCAAATATTAATGGAAAGTACTATCAAAATCATAAGTGTTCGTAGTTGAGTAATGGTAAAATCATTATATGTTTGAGCTTATGTGAATAAAAGCCTATTGCATTTTGCTAGTGGTTCTTGTTTCTTGGCTCTTATTTATTTGTGTTGCAAAGTTGTCGCATTGTTACCTTGTTTATATTAAGAAGAAATTGTAATAGGTTTCTCTCGTCTAAAGGTTTTCCAAGTTAGAATGAAATATGGAACTTTTTTTAGAATCGAGAAGTGAAATGGAAGATGAACTTTATGTATACTTGTTTAAGTGTTTCAAAAAACAACATGGCACAATTTCCATCACTAAGTAAACCCATAATGTTCACAACCCAAATTTCAGTACATAGGAAGGAATGAAGTTGCAAGTTCAATTGACATCTCTGAGAAACTCATAGGTTATAGATGTAGTCTTTATGGAAAGAAAATTTATATTATTATTTGTCTTATCTGGTCAGTTATTGTCTTGTTGTGAACAAGGATTATGAAGAAGTTGAGAGACATTTGTAATGAATACAAAAATAGGAAACTAATTCTAATTGTAGTTTATTCAATACTCAAAGGTAATATCCATTAAAGGCAAGAAATTAGAGAATGGGGTGACAACAACTTTAGGATTTCTTGGGAAAAATACATGTGTGTGTGTGTGTGTAAAAGACTCAATCTAACTTCATGAACACTACTGTAGAACCCATTTGGGTATATTTCTATCTGCTACATCGGTTACTTAGATAGAATCATATTGAATGTAATAAAGCGCCAACAGTAATTTGTCCAAATTTCATGAATTATGGCCTTTGTTCTGATTGCATGTAATATAGTTATTGTTTACTAATTTTTACAATTGTATTTATGTAAATATTGAAATTGTCAATGATTATACAAATATCATAATTATGAATTAATTTTGCTTTTCTTGTTGCAATTGTTTCGATAACTATTGAAAGAAATGGAACTAGCAGAGCATGTAGATTTATAATTCATACTCGACCTTAGAAGTAGAAAACTGATAAAAAAGGTTTAGTTATGTTATTGAAAACATTCATTAAATTACAGAATATTTTTTGGTTTATAGAGATATCGGTAAAATTAGTTATTACACGGGAAATAGGGAAATGGCTAAATCAGTGGTGATCTACGTTGACATAAGGTATAGTAAAAGAATTAAACATAGGTATATAGATACATGTTACTCAAGGGAATTAAATGTTATTTACTCAGAAATTCTTATAATATGCTATTATGTGGTTCATCAAAGGGCATGCCGAGAAATGTAGAGTAGCCCTCTTCTAGATTTCCAGCTCAATAACGAGATAAGGTGGAACACTTATATCCTCTGGTCTCATTTGATCATTTTTGTTGTATTTAATTTTTTAAACTGGGTCGTTTAAATATTCTTTATTATTATTGGGTGGTAAAACAATTTGCATATTTTTGTTTTTGTTTGGATTTTGAAGCTTCGATCTGAGTAGGAAGTTTAGGACAATGGCTTTATGGTTGTGTATAATTGTTTTGACTGGGTTCCTGGGGGTTATGTAACTTTTATTTTATAGTGTGTGACTATTCATTTAGATAGTTTATTTTTTTTCATTGCAATGTAAGACTAGGTGGGTTGTTGTTGTTCTTGGATAGGTTCGCTTTATGTTTAACATAAACAGTTTTGTAATTTTAGCTCATCCATATTGTTCTTGTATTCAAGTCTTTTTTGTTTTCTGGTGAAACACAATATGTCGTGTCAGCGAGGTAGAGTAAGGCATGGAGTTTGTGAACGAGAGGAGTCAAGCCAACATCAGTTGGAGAGCATTGGTCAAGGTTAGGCAATCGATCCCAGCCCTATCAATAGAACTGATTTTAACGATATTGCATCCGATCAACAAAACTTTGGCAATAAACTTGGATATCTCAAGATTATTCTAGAACAACTTGTAAGAGACAAGAATGATGACTAGAATATGATCAACTCATTCATGAATGATCACCAATGCAACCAGTGGCATATGTAGGACAAATTAGTGAATATACAAAGGGGTCAGGAGCATTTACAAGAAAAACTAGATAGCTTTGAAGGCAGATTGGCTCACATGGAAAAACATGTACACTGTCTGTTTCAACCTCTCCAATCACTTGATTCAGGACCATAGAATCTTGTTTGGTAACTACCCCTCATAATCAATGGCTCCTAGTTGTTTAATGATCCTAAAAAAAAATTGGATCTATGTTTCTTTTCTTTTTTTGGACAATGAAGCAATTTTTCGCAATGGGTAGTGTTTTTTCTCTAATTAGCTACCATCCAATAAATTTGGTAAGAGTGAGGCTAGTAATATTTTATCAAGTTGTTCTTGACATGTAATCTTTTTACATAAATGAAAACCTAAAATGCACAAAACCTCATAACATTCTATATTTTGGAAAAAATAATTCATATTACGAGTTCCATAAATGCAACATAAACATAGAGTCATAATTCCCCATAATTATATAATTGGAGGAACTTATTCCTTGTGTAGTAGAAGACTCAAGGCATGCGACTATGTGCAGAGATAAAGTAATTGATAAAATTGTTTTACCAAACATTAAGCCTTAATTAATTTTTCAATATTTGCTAGTCTATAGTGTATGAATTTGATTGTGTCTATGTGAAATTTCATCAAAACGTTGTTGCAGAACGAGAAAAAATTTCTATCAAATAACATGAAAATGGATGATTTGTAGTGTGTAGAATTTTTTTATGGAGGGGGAATATGTGTGGAGTGTGCAAAGTAGATGGAGCTTATGTGACATTTCGCCAAAACATTGTTGTGGAACGAGAAAATATGTGTGTCAAATACCATGAAAGTTGACAATTTACAACATGGAGAAGAATTGTGTAGAGGGAGAGCCTATGTAGAGGTGCGGATATGGGTGAATAAAGTTTCACCCCCACGTATATCTCCTCTACACATTGTTTTAATATCCTAGAATAGATACTAGCTATGAAGCCCGATGAACCAATGAATATTATACAATGTTTCAGAGTAAACGCTATGAAGCATTCGAGTGATACCCTGTTTATGCCAAAACCACTAATTAATTCATTAATTTGCGGGAATGTCTGTGCATGCATGAAAAATTTCCAAAGAAAGTTTATGTTCCTTACTTCGAACACTTGTTCTCCTGCACAACACTTTTCCCTCGCATGCATTAAAAAGACACTTCATTTAATATAACTATTTAATTGAAAATTATGAAATTGCAAATGCACTTAGTATTCGGTAAGCTCAAATAAAACGAACACTTCGACATAGTAGTGGGGATAGTTAATTGTCAACCATTGTTTTTCTCTCGATATACACGTAACCAAAAATTTTCATACTCCAAACTTTAATAAGACCAAACCATTAATTGATTGATTAATATGTAGTTTGCATAGATGTATGTTGAGATACAAAACATTTTGGAGTAAAGTTTATATTCCTTGCTCCGGACACCATTTTCCTATAGAACACTTCTTCTTTAACACGTAATAATAAGTCAAAACTCTAATTAATTTATTAATTTGTTTCCCAAAAAATGTTTAAATCTTAAACACTTCATTTTACTGCTTAATGCATTACGTTCAAGGTTTGTTCAATGCATTCTTGTGTGTGGGGAACTTACGTTGATGGTTTAATAGTTTAATTATCCCTATGTGGAGAATAATAAAACATACCTCCTTTCCTAGAATATTTGGAAATTCAAAAGGTCAAATATTTACATTGACCAATAATATGGAGTCAGTAAACATGCTCAAACCAGGATTTTAATTTCACATCATCATACATATTGATTTTGAGGGTGAGCTCTTGTTGATCATTCCCAAATCGAGATGGAAATTATTTCCCTACACAATTTTTCAACCTGTCCATTAGCAATATCAAATGGTTTTCCTTTCCATTGGGATATATTCTTATGAATATGAACTCCTACCAAGGTACATAAACAAGCTAATCTATGAGGATAATAATCTCTATTTTGGTGTTCAGAGAAAGTTATGTGGGGAGTGTGGGAGAAAGTGTGTGCAGGGAATGCATATGGAATTTATTTCCCTACACAATTCTTCAACCTCCCCATTAGTAATATTAAATGGTTCGCCCTGTCATTGAGATATATTCTTAGGAATATGAACTCCTACCAAGGTACATAAACAAGTTAATCTATGACAATAATAAGCTCTATATTGGTGTGTGGAGAAATTATATGTGGGGAGTATGGGAGAAAATGTGTGCAGGGAATGTGTTTGTTTAGCAAGGGACACATACTCTCCCACACACCCTTTCTCTACACACTCTTTCTCGGTACACCAAAATATCTGGTATTTATTTGTTGAGTGGGGAAGGTTTTTGTAACTTTCTCCGCACACCCATCGTACACCCACTACACACTAAAAATTTAAAAAATATATTAAAATTAAAGAATTAAAACATTGAGAATAGTTTTAAAATGCTAGTTTTTAGCCTAACGTGAATCGATAGAACAATATCAAATCAAGCAATTGGGTCATGGATATAGTTAATCATCTACCCTTATTATGCATCTAATATACAAATAAACAAAAATTTATGCCCCAACCTTTAACAAGCCAAAATGTTAATCAACTTATTAATGTATATATAGTATTGTGCAGAAGGGAAGTGTGTAAAAGAACTGTGGAGAGGGACAATGTATGCGGATGTACGGAACAATGCAAAAGAAAGTTTGTGTCACTTGCTCCCAACACATGTTCTCCCACACAACGCTTCTACCTCAAGTGGATTAAAAGCACACTACATTTAATATTGGATAATAAGTGTTTAATTCACAGATGTGAAATTGTTAATGCACTTAGTATTCTAGAAACATGATTACGAAGATTTTCTAACTCTATTTTGATAGTAAAACATTGGCTAGTAGCAAAAAGAAATTGATAGTGTAAATGTTATTAAGCACTTATATTTATTGGAAGGGCACCTTTAGTTAATCGTAGGATTAAACCTGATGTTTTTTTTTTTGTTTTGTAACAAAACATTCCATGTTTTTGTATAAATTGCTAGAGATTTGTGTCCTAGATCGAACGTCGAGTTTTGTTGATGGTGTTGGACCTACACACATGTCAGGGGATCTCACTGGTAAAAAGTCTCAACTACCTCATACCATTTGGAATAGGAGTCCCAGTAGTGGATAGTAAAGAAATGTCTTGACTGTGATAGCACACAGAGATAAGTGTAATATCTTTATCGGAAGCAAGTGCGTGACCTTGCAGCGAGTCAAGTGAGTTGCATGGGAGTTCTAACACACGGAGGGGAAAAGGAAGTGTGTCCCTTAGAAGCCTATAATAGTATGCATTCTAAAAGGAGCACACGAGGTTAATGAAATCACAAATTGGAAAGCAAAATGATCCACAATCCAAAGTGATGGGTTAAACCAACAACATGACTTCAACAAGATTCATACAATCATATACAAAATAGTTGATACACAAATGTGTAAGTTAAATAATATACAATGCTAAAGAAACCAGAATAGTCCAACTACAATAAAAATATATGCATGAAGATGTGCTCCTCTATTCTATATATATATTATATATATATTATATTTTATTATTATTATATATTTTAATATATATATAATATATCATAATATTATTAAGTGAAAAAGTACATACATACACCATTGACAGCGACTAGCCCCAATAGTGGAACATTACAGTCAACACCGTCTACTCCTCCAAAGAGATGTACTTGCTTTAAACTCTAGAGAAGCCAAGGATCATCACAATACTCTCCATGCCTTCTCTAAGTAATGCCTAGCCAAAAGCTTGGCTCCCAAAAGCCTGTACTATGATTTATGAGATTCTATTTATAACAAAAGGTGGGGTGACCCTTGACATTCCCCTTTGTGACTCTTGGACTACCCTCATGACTCTTCACATTACATAGTGATTGTTCACATCCCATTAATGACACTTGGAATTTCACTTACAACATGTTTACAATAATAAAATTTCCACATATACCCATGTGGGACAAAAATAGGCTTGAGTAAGCCTGACAAGAGAAACAACATCACTCGGGTTCTTGGGGAAAGACCAACTCGGTACCCTCCTCATGGTGATATTTGGTGACAAATTGATACCAAGCTTGGTACTGTGCTATTGTGTCCATGTATTGTTTGATGAATAATTTGTCGAAGTATAATCTTGCCTCCATGGCTTCCGGGTATATAGTTTTGAAACCTCTGTCTAGCTCATCTTGAAGCATTCACGGCACTGTCCTGAGTGTTGCTAGACCAATGATGTAACTTTCATGTTCTCTGCGCTGAGATGTAAGTCATTGTTGGTTGATTCACACATCAACTGCTCTATGTACTTGTCAACCTCCAGCATAAATTGGTTCTTCCTCGTGTCCTAGTTGAGGATTCGATGGAAGGGATCTTGTGTGTTCTCACTATGATGTCCAGACTCTTGAACAATCGTGCATAAGAAGCCTCAATACTAGTGATGAGCGGAGGGAGCTGCTCATAGTTCTAGATTAACATCTAAATATGCGCTTTGTCTAGCTTATACTCTATCTTCATCCTCTTGTGCAAGTTAAGTGGGGCTCCCTTGTACCTCATTGTCCATTCTTGCATGTGCACAATAGCAATGTGAATGTCTTTTAGAGTTTGTGTTGTCTACGCGCACTGCGACTATAAACTATATATATGGACAACTACTGTGTGCACGATGACAAATCTTCTATACATTTTCCGCAAGGTGGCCTCCAAAGTTGATATAATCGCCATTATTGCTTTCTTCATCTCTGTCATGGTAGAGCATGCAGACTGCTCATTCTCTGCCTGACCTCTTGAAATTCCTTCACCATTCAATCATTCTATCCTATCAAGAACTTGGTCATTGAACTCGTGGCTTTTGCACAAGCCTTAGAAGCCTTGGCCATGGCAACTAGATGTCTTCTAACATCTAGTAAAATGACTCTTTCTTTTGTGTGCATAGGTGATGTATGATCATCTGGGATCTTCTTTCTTCGTTCCTGTACAATCCTCTATTGTGACTTGTCAAATTCCAAATCGTACACATCTGTCTCTAGGTCATCTTCAAGGAGAACAACTTCTACTTTCTCATTTGGTACTGGTTCTGGTTCTAGAGGTGGCCGAGACTATGGTGCGATCTCAGATGCCCTCGGCATGAGATCTATGTCTTGGTCCTCTAGCTCTTTTTTGTCTCCATGTTTTTTACCTCAACCAACTGCTCAACCTGTTGAGCAAGTTCTCAAATCTAAATCTACTCACCCTGTTCATCATTTGTTGGATGCTCTATTGTCTCAACCTGTATCTAATCAGTTTTCTCTGTTAGTGTTCCTTGTCCTTCATCTTGTTCATGTTTCTACCTTTCTTCCCTTTCTCTCCTCCTTAGCTCTTGTTCTTCTTTCAGCTTCTTCTCTGTCTCCTACAATCTCCTTTCCATCTCCTCCAACCTTTGCTTCTCTCTTCTCTTCCATTCTATTATCCTTTCATGTTTTCGCCTCTTTTCATCTATCTCCAAAGATACCCTCTCAACAAGTGGATCTTCTTTGAACTTGTAGCTTTTCTCAGCCTCTATGCTCTCGACAATCTTTTGCTTGCCTTTATCTTGCGTCAGTTTGCTGCTCACTACTACTGTTGTTGTTGCTTGGAGTGCTTCTTTCCATTCTATTGCTATGTTGACCAGTTCATTGAGCCTAGAGGAGTTATAGAAATACCTCCAAGGATCTTACTCTAACCAATGACACACCCCGTGGATCCATGGGTAGTACAACTTAGAACAATATTTCTTGCATATGTAGTGCAGATCATATGGATTGAAGCTCTTGGTGCCAAACCCAAACTTCTTCAAGTCCTCGACCTCGACATCTGCATCTTTCAAGGTATGGATCTCGTACAACCCAATCCACAAAGGAAGAGTTGACCATGGTTCCTTATTTCTCTTATGCATTCCTACTGATAACCCTGTGGAGATGTGGTATGCAATCTCTTGCATGACCAACTTGTTCGTGGAAACCCTCGGTAGATCATACAAAGGCTTCTCCACTCCAAACATCCTAATGAAGGTTCCACTGGGTGAGGCATACCAGTCTGCAATGTTAACTAATACCTGCATCATCTCTTGGGACATGCAAGGTGGATTCTATTCAAATATCATCTTGTATAGTGGGGCAATGAAGTGGTTAGATAGCCTTGCCATGACTCCTTGTTAGCTGCACTCAAAAAGCAACTTGCAATAAACATTCACAGCTTCCTCTAATGGTTTCCATGTCCACCCCATTCCAGGGAACTCCTATTGGGCACAGATTTCATCAAGAAGGTACACAGACATATAGAATCTTGCTTGTCCATCCTTAGGCAGATTCTAGGCATTTGACACATGCATTTTTAGCTGAAGAGCCAACATGTCCAACTAGTGGAAATGCCTTCCTTCATTTTCCAACCGATCTAACATAACAACCCAACTCTGCGAGAAGGTCTCCATGCTCTCTTGACCATACAAGCGACATGTGAAGATGACCAAGAGTTGGTAAGCCTTCCTGAGTGACTTCGTCTTATAGACCTGGTTGGGTGTCATCCTGAACTTCGATGGCTCTTTTACCCAATGCTTCATGATATCTCTAGAGTTTATATCGCTATTGGGAGTGAATAACAATGCATCCATGTAGTTCACTGGCTGTGGCAAGTGATACATCTAATGATAGTTTTCTGACCTGAAGGTGACAACTTGTGTTCCACTGGTATTTCTCAATGTCATCGTCTCAGGATAGGTATGTGAGACAACACAATGAATGATATCAGTGCATGGAAAGGTGGGGTACTTGCATGCTACCCTTTACAAGCCTACCTTGTGAATGTTGACATAGACTTGTCGATCTTCCTTAAAACTGCCTGCAAATATGTCCTTTATTTCTTGCCATTTGATCTCCATATCCTTCTCTACAAAGAATTGTGTGTCTGCATAGATGGGCAAGTTCATTGGCACATGTTCAACGATGTCTCTAGTGTTTCTCTCTATAGTGTCCTTTGATCTAGCTCTCTTGGAAACCATGATATCTATACTACTAAGAGACTACTCAACAACTGATGTACCTGGAGACGTAGCAGACACTCATGACAAGAAACATCAGTTAAAAAACACAAAGCACTTCAAGGATCGATCATGCAAAAAACTAGGTGACTACTGGGAAAGATTGTGAGGTAGTCACTCTCAAAGGTTGGGATACTATCAGCTTGGACTGCGCATTGCGCAGTCCCAGCTACCAACGAGACCTGCTATTGACTGGAAATGCAAATAGCGCAGTCTAGCTAGGTTGACTGTAGACTAGAATTGCACAGTTCAGTCTGGCTAGACTACTGGATGGGATTGTGCATTGCACAATCCTAGTGGGAAATACTAAGCACTATCTCCCAGAATTGTGTAGAGCACAACTGGAGCCCAGTGACAGGCAGCCTCTACGCAATTTCTAGGGCCAAGGCAGAGCCTCGATACAGCATGCCAAGGAAAGTAAGATCTGAGCCAAGGCAGCCTAGATCTGCCCAAGGGTGACTTGAAAACGAGTAGATATGAATGCATGAAAGAAGGATGGTGCATACATGAGTGAATGATCATGCATGCAATCAAAACCAATGCAGAATTCAGTCAAATGGAAAAACAACGAAGCTAGTGGAGAGGGTCACTAAAATGGTGATCGTTAGTGCAAAAACAGTGTTATGTGTGTGACACTTAAGAAAGACAATGAAAAAATTGAAACAATGCTTCTACAAGTTAAAAAAAACTAAAATGACAGTGGTCATTCTTTAAAGCATCCGAAACAACACTCACAAAAGTCAAGGAATTAAAAGTGATAGAAAAAGAAACAAAAGACTTGAAAAGCAAAACTTACTCGGAAAATTTGTGTCCACTTAGCTGAAGGTTCCTTAATGCCTTGGGAATGCCAGAGCTCAAAGATCGAATGTGTAGAATGAGCTCTAGGGTTTCTTTTAAATAGACTTGTTAGATTCAGGGTTTATGACTCACATGCCAAAAATCTAGGAAAAAGCAACAAGTGGTGGGAAGTTTCTAAAATCAACTTGAGTGTAACTCCTAGTGCTAGAAATAGATCCCTATTTTTAAGGGATGTTTTTTACTTTTCCGAGAAAGATTTCCTATGCATGCATGGGAATATTGCATAGTTCTGGAGGGAACCAGACAACTTGTCGGCACACGCATTGGACAACAACTTATGGAATGTTGCTGCGCAATTTCTGGGCTCAGTGACTTTGGCTACCTCTCATGCTCTCTGCAATTTCCCAACTGAAGACAAACTATCAGTTGAGTCTGCAAAATTCTTGAGGCGAAGCCTATTGTCAGGATGTTCTACACAATTTCTCTAAGAAAATTTGTCTATCGGATTGCTTTTGTGTTGGGTTGTGTTATATTCTTTCCACGACTACACCATGCACGAGGGGTCACGGGGGGGATGGAAGCTTTCCTTGTACATTGTGCCGGGGGGTCACAAGGGGGCGATAGTCCCCTTGCATGGGGTCCGGGGCAACGCCCTGGGAAAAAAAATTTGGGCCCTATATTAGGTGGGTGGACCTACCTATGGTTTTGGGCATCATGTTTTTCAGTCCATGGTATTTTGCAGATCTAGTTAAGGGAACTATAGTTATGATCTAATCCAGGGTTAATCGATTGGGATTTATGGATGCTTCGGCATGTATATATATGTATTGTAACAATGAAAGGAATATAAAGAAAAATCAATCTGGTAGCCCCTACTTTCGGAACCAGGGGAAATCTTTGTGTATATCTATTTTATGTTTTATGTTTTATGCTTTTGGCATTGTTTATTTTTTGTTTTTAGAATTCGTATGTAGGTAATTTTTGTACGGGGTTAAAACCTACATTTGGTATCAGAGTTGTTTTGGCTTCAAGGGGATGCCTTCGCTACTGAGGGGTTTTTTCTTGGGCCTATGGTAGACCCTATTCAGTGGGAGATCTACGGGATTGATTCTTACAGTGAATAAAGATGGCGAGCAGTAGAAAGATAGAGATCAATAAATTTAATGTCTAGAGTTTTGAGTTGTGGAAACTCAAGATGGAGGATTTGCTGGTGGATAAATATCAGTAGATCGCAATAGATCCAGGTACTAAACCAACAACAATGCCAGATGAATACTGGGCGAAGTTGGATCGGAAGGCAAAGAGCAAAATACAATTGTGTGTATCAGATTTAGTATTGTTGAATGTATTATGGGAAGCTTCTGTGAAGGCTTTGTGGGACAAGTTAGGGACTTTGTACCAATCTAAGTCTCTGGTGAATAAACGATTCCTACGGAAAAAGTTGTGTAACCTGAGGATGAAAGATGGAGACTCGGTGACAGAGCATCTGAATGCATTTAATACTATGGTAAGATAGTTATTATCTATTGATATTAAAATTTCAGATGAAGATAAATGCATTAGTTTGTTGTGTTCTCTACCAGATTCGTTAGATAGTCTAGTTGTTGCAATAGTTAGCAATGCAACTGCCTCAATTTGATGAAGTAGTCTTATCCTTGTTGTCGGGGGAGATGAGATTGAAAAATATGGAGGGCCAGAATGGTGATTCCTTTTCCTTACGAGGATAGTCCCAGAACAGAAACAAAGATAAGTCCTCGAGTGGGAGGTCTAAATCTAGAGGGAGATCTAAATCTCCAAGAAAACCTGTAAAGGTGTGCTGGAAATGCGGAAAGGAAGGGCACTACAAAAGGGACTGTAAATCTAAAGCTCCTAAGAAAGGAAAGGGATCTAATGATGCTCCTTCTACAGAGGTAAAAACCACCTTAGATGAAGGTGTGGATATGTACTTGGCTCTTCTTCATGTACACATGTAGATCATGAGGCGTGGTTGATAGACTCAAGTGCATCCTCTCACTTCACTCCCCATAGTGAGTGGTTGTGAAAGTATGAGAAATATGATGGTGGTGATGTCTTCTTAGGGGATGACAGAAAGGCTAGAATTGTTGGTCATAGAAAATTCAAGTTGAAGTTGCAAGGTGGAAGGATTAGAACACTTTCGGGTGTTCTGCATATTCCTGCATTGGCCAAAAATCTGATTTCTGTAAGCAAGTTGGATGATCCAGGTGTAAAAACAGAGTTCGAGAAAGATACCTACAAGATGGTTTGGGGAGCATTGGTATTGATGCAGGTAGTTCGGATTAGAACTCTATACAAGCTTCAAGGTAGCACTTTTATTGATGGGTGCAACAGTTATGTGGTTCCTTAAAGTGGAACATAAAATCTAGTGGTCTCTATAGAAAAGACCATGCTATGGCATCAAAGGCTTGGGAATATTGGAGAGAAGGGCCTTCAAATACTTCATGGTAAAGTTACAATAGAAGTTATGTCTAATAGCTCTTTTGATTTTTATTTCTGTGAAAATTGTGTATATGGGAAGCAGAATCAGCTGATTTTCCCCTCTGGTGGTAAGAGGGTGAAACAAATATTAGAGCTTGTGCACAGTGATGTGTTTGGACCTGTATCAGTTCCATCACTGGGAAAGTTTGTGTACTATGTATCATTTATAGATGACTTATCAAGGAATACATGGATATATTTCCTCAGGAAGAAATTTGAATTCTTTGAAAGGTTTAAAGAATTTAAGGCTCTAGTGGAAAACCAGATAGAGAAGAAGATAAAGGTGTTGAGGGCAGATAATAGTGGACAGTTTTGCAAGAAGCAATTTGAAGAGTTTTGTAAGAAGTGTGGTATAGCATGGTAGAAGACTACTCCATACACACCTGAACAAAATGGAGTTGCAGAAAGAATGAACAAGACATTGATGGAAAGGGAAAGAAACATGCTCAGTGGTGTTGGGTTAGGATAAGAATTATGGGCAGAGGCTGTGGAGACTACATGTTACCCGGTCAATAGATCACCTTCATCAGTGTTGGAGGATAACACTCCACAAGAGATATGGAATGGTAATAAACCTTCTCTTTCACATCTAAGGGTATTTGGATGTGATGAATATGTACATGTTCCAAAGGAGGAAATAACAAATTTGGATAGTAAATCTAAAAATTGGATCTTTATTGGGTATAAGGATGGTTTAAAAGGTTATAATCTTTGGAACCCAAAAACAAGGAAGGTTGTGTACAACCGAGATGTGGTGTTTAGATAGGTGAAATATGTTATTAAACATGAAGTTATACCAAACGAACCTGAGAAGATAGATTTTGAGCTAAAGGAGGAAGAATCGGACTCTACAGCAGAAGAGGAATCAAAAGATGAAGAGCCACAAACTCCAGCTGTGAGAAGATTAGTTTGAGAAAGAAGGTAGCCAGAAAGATATAGTCCATCTGATTTCTATTCAAATTTTTCTTTATCTATTATTGATGATGATCTCATAAATGTGAGGGAAGCAGTAGATTCAGAGGATGGCAAACTTTGGAAAGAGGCCATGGTTGATGGAATGGCAGCTTTACACAAAAATGAGGCTTGGGATCTGGTGGATTTTTTGGGTAGAAGGAAACCCATTGGAAACAAATGGGTGTTTAAGAAGAATATGAATGCAGAAGAAAAGGTGGAGAATACAAAACCCGACTGGTAGAAAAATTTTATTCCCAGGTGTCACGAATTTATTTTGGTGATATTTTTTTCTCTTGTTTCCAAGGTAGCTTCTATTAGATTACTTTTATCTGTTGTTGTTGCTTTTGATTTTGAGGTAGAATAGATGGATGTGAAGACAACATTTCTTCATGGGGATCTGGAAGAAGAGTTCTACATGAAGGAACCTGAAGGCTTTGTGGTTAAGGGTAAGAAAGAAGTAGTATGCAAATTAAAAAAGTCTTTGTATGGGTTAAAATAGTCACCAAGGATGTGGTATCAGAAATTCGATACATTTATACGGGGACTTAGCTTCACCAGAAGCAAAGTAGATCATTGTGTGAATTTTAAATTAATTGGTGACCGTGTTATTTATTTGGTCCTGTATGTGGATGATGTGTTGTCGGTTGGAAATGACAAAGAAATTATCCAGGATTTGAAGATCCAATTGTCCTCCAATTTCGACATGAAAGATCTTGGTGCTATAAACTATATTTTGGGCATGGAAATTAAAAAAGATCGAGCAAAGAGGAAGTTCTAGTTAAATCATAGGAACTATGTCAAGACAATACTACAGAGGTTTAATATGCAGGATAGTAAACTAGTGAAGGTTCCTATTATGTTTTGCAGATTTCTGTGGTGCGGTTTTTGAGGTTCAGTATTCGAATATTCCACAGTTTTCATTTTTGCATTGTCTACATTTCAAGTCTAGAACAAGAAGGTGTAAAGCTATCTGTTGAATAGTGTTCCAAGACACAAGAAGAGGAAGAGGACATGTCCCATGTTCCATATGCAAGTGTAGCCGGTATCCTAATGTATGCAATGGTATATATTAGACCAGGCATTGCACATGCAGTGGGAGTATTGAGCAAGTTTATGTTAAAACCAGGGAAGGAGCATTGGAAAGCAGTGAAGTAGGTTTTCAGGTATTTTCATGGCACTAGTGATTATGGTTTGTGCTACCAATGAATACCAGGATTGGACAGAGTTTTGAACATCTGTGGCTTTGTTGATGAAGATTGGGTTGAAGATTTGGATCAAAGAAGATCTATAAGTGGGTATGTGTTTAAAGAAGGTGCAGTTAGTTGGATGAGTAAGAGACATTTTATAGTGGCACTTTCAACTACAGAGGTAGAATACATGGCAGCCACTCATGCAAGCAAGGAAGTAGTTTGGTTTTAGAGATTGTGTTCAAATATGGGGTTAGTACAGTGAGCTATAAGAGTAGACTGTGACAGCCAAAGTGAAATTTCTTGGCAAAGAACCCTGCTTATCATTCAAAGACAAAGCACACTAATTTTTATTATCACTTTGTGAGGGATATGGTTGAGGAAAAAAGGTGTTGACGGTAAAGGTGGACAATTTGAAGAATACTACAGATGCATTGACAAAGTTTGTGAGCACTGAAAAGTTCTCTTGGTGTAGAGAATCAGTGGGCATTACAGGGTTGGATCAATGATTAAGCTCTCATGTGGTCCCCTGTGGAAATAAAACAACAAGTGGGAGAAAACAACGTCGAGTCGAGTGCTGTCGAGGGGTCACAGTGGGGGTGGCCAGCCCCCCTGTTAGGGGGTATGTAGGGGGGTTGGTAGCCCCCCTACAAAGGGTCTGGGGCAGCGCCCCTGGAAATTGTTTTTGGACCCCTATAATAGGTGGGTGTATCTACCTATGATTTTGTGCATGAATTTCACACATGGTTTTGGGCATGATGTTTTTCAGTCCATGATATTTTGTAGATCTGGTCAAGGGAACTACGGTTATGTTCTAATCCAGAGTTAATGGATTATGGTTTATGGATGCTTCGTGATGTATATATATGTATTGTAACATTGAAAGGAATATAATGAAAAATCACACTAGTAGTCTCGGTTTTAGGATCCAAGGGAAAATATCTATGCATATTTGGTTTATGTTTTATGCTCTCACCATTTTTTATTTTCTATTTTTAGAATTTGTATGTAGGTAATTTCTGTACGCGGGTTAAAACCTACACTCTACACATTTCTAGAGAGCATGGCTCATTGTGGGCTTCTCAGAGCAATTCCTAAGAGAAAGGCAGGCTTCCCTCTAGGATTGTGCCATTTTCCAAGATAGCACAAGAACCAGATGTAAACCAAGTCACGGGATCAGCTTGTGTTTGGTCAGCAAAACAAGTAAGCGAACACAAGCTGCAAAATGAAAGATAAATACAAATGAAGCAAAAGTACCTGAGCAGTGCAAGACATGTTACTGATATTTTTAGGAGGGAGGCTCCAAAACAAAGTGAAGGAAAAAATTTTGGAGGGTGGTTGTAGCCGCTATAATAATGACGACACAATGGTAGAACTCCAGCTCTCCGTATGGACCTTGTTTCATGTAAAGCGATTCTCACTCCTTCGGAAGTATTGTTCGATTCTTTGATTGTCATGGCTTCTTCACTAGCTTGAGTCAAAGATATAGTCCCTACCATTCTCTTGATCAGTCAACACACATACCAAGCCAAGTCAACTGAGTTTTTTTGATTGGGGAAGAGGGGTATATTGGTGCACAAGTAATATACTGTCAGAGTTTTGGTTTCATCTCTGGTGTTGCTCCGCTGCCAGCAGGCCTGGACAGTACCCCAACGGAGTCACGCAGGAACACAAGCATCGCTCCGTTGCCTGCAATCCTGGTCAGTACCCCGGTGGAGTTACTTGCATCACCTCTCTACGTAGGAATCCTTTCTCTTCTTTCGCCTTTTTTTCTCAGAATATTGTGCATAGGCACTTATTTATTTTCATGAGGCGGAAGAGGGATCCCAACTTATTAATAGTAGAAGAGGTTTTCCCTTCAGAGAAGTATGTTCTATATACCTCTGACATATTTTTGAGGTTTTCCCCCTCACCTTACTCTACTTGACTAAGCTAACAAGTGTTAATGGTATATAATAAAAAAAAAATGATTAGAGTAGGCAGTACTAGTTAAAGGTGCAAGCATTGTGTTTTCACCAAGACTTGCTCTGAATAGAATATATTTTCCATCAGGGTACCATCGACATGAGAAAACAAGCTCTTCATAAAGAGAGAGGAAAACACATAACCAATAATTGATAGTTTTGCAAGTCCTCTTGTACTTCACCTTGCTTGTCTCAAGAGCTAAACACAGTTTCATGTGAAACTAAGCCTACGGGTGCATAACAAACAAACCAAACAAACAATCAAAGAAAAAAGTAAACGAAAGAAAAAAAGGAAAGAAAAGAAAAAATGAAAGCAAAGAAGAACATGCAAGTAAATAAAAACAAGAAATCAAACACTACTCCTACTCCTAAACTAAACAATGCATGGGTCTGCTCACGTAAAGTGATATTTCCAATGTAGCCACCGACGCATTGGTTTGCCCATATTGGTGAAGGCATAGTCAACCAGAAAGATATTCAATTAAAACAACACACAAGTAATATAAGACAGTAAATACCAACATGCTCAAAGTTTGAATGCATCCACAAAAAAGAAAAGAGTAAAAGTGCAATACAAACACTCTATGGACATACCATGGTGTTGTAATACACTGCGCACAGACGATGAGCATGTACACTTTTTTTACCATGAAAAATGAACAAACATGAAAAATAAATACAAATTTCACTTCGCAAGAGTTCTCATTGTGTATGATTCCTCCGATGCATGAGAAATAGGTTCATGTGATTCAGGTGGTGGATGTGCAATCTATAAACTAGATTGATCTTCAATGCAAACAGGAGAGTGACAAGGATCCTACGGTGTTTCGACAAATTTTTGATCGGAATTAGAACTGAGCTCAAGACAGCGAGGACCTAACATAACCAACAGCTCAGGTTGAAGTGCCTCGATAGCTTAAGGGGTTTCCACTTCATCATCAAGTAGATCGTCAAAGATTGGTCGCTTAGAAATATCAACAACAAGTGAATCAGCATTGGTATCGAATGAAAGAGTAAAGAGATCATGATATCCATGATCATAAAACTCAAGATCTTCATTGACATCCTCATGATATGACAAATCATACAGAGGGGTTGATGAGAAACAATAATCTTAACCCTCTGAGTTTCCAGAAAGAAAATATGATAGATTGGGAGGATTTGGAAATAAAGTTGTGTCCTCCCCACAATGCAATGACAAACTGACATTCGGTGTGTTCTGTGAATGATCGGAAGTGAAAACATTCGGGGATGGATTTTCACAAGACAAATCAGAAATGGAAGAATCACAAAACATGTCAGGAAATAGTGGATGAGGCGTGAAATGAAGGAGGTCATCCTTCACCACAGGTTCTTCTTCAGATTCCCACACATACTCACCATAAATGACAGCGCAGGTTGGCTTCTCAACACTAACTCCATCGACAACTTGATCCTCATGAACAACAAGTGTGGAGTCTGAAAGAAGCGAACACAACACAGTACAATATGGAGGATCAACAGAACAGAGGACGGAGGTTGAGAGAACAAGTTCAAATGACAACAAACAGGCTTGCAAGCGAAATTTGCATAGATATCCTGAGAAGGTGGGGTAGAAAAATGTGACTGTTCAACAGATGGGTTCACAACTTCTCCCACCTCGCATTACGGTGTTATATTTGTTTAATGAGAAGCAGATGGAGGGTCATGTGTGACAAAAACCTTATCCGTCTTGGGTTTGGCATCTCTAACACCTAGGTATGTTGGGAGGGGTTCGAATGATTCTAACACATGAGGATTTTTAGATATGTGAAGAAGATACTGAAATATTTCATGAATAAATTTCCAAACAATTTCATCTTCTGGGATTTGAAAAGCTATATTTTGGAAACATTTCCAAAATTGCAAAATGGATTCATCAAGCGCTTTCTGTAATTCCAGAATTTTTTTATTGAGTGCTTTACGATCATAATGATAGAAAGCATAGGCCAACTCTCTTATCATCTAGTCATAAGAGTGGATGGAGGTTGCGGGCAATGTGACACACATTTGTAGTGCGTGCTCTCGAAACGTGAATGCGAACAACGAGCATGCAATGTGATCCTCACGGATTTCATTTCTTTCACAGAAGCCATGAAGGAAACACCATGAATAAGCAAATTTTCTCCGCCTTCACCATCATATTTGTTATTGGACAAGACATTGAGGAGATCCTATGATACTTCAAAATCACATCAATGAAACAAACATGTCGAAGGATTAATTGTAATGGAAGTCATGAAAGATTTGTAGAGATTCAAAATAGATCTTGAGGACTCGGCTTTTCATATGGTCCTCCTTCTAGTGCCAGAAATGTTAACGATGTTGGACCCACCAACATTTCAGGTGATCTCCCTGGTAAGAAGACCCAACTAGACCTCAGACCATTTGGAGTAGGAGTCTCGACAGTGGGTAATAAAGCAATGCCTTGACTATGATAGCACGCAGAGGAAAATGTGATATCTTCGTTGGAAGAAAGTGTGTGACCTTGCGGTGAGTCAAGTGAGATGCATGGGGGTTCTAACACATGGAGGGTAAAAGGAAGTATGTCCCTTAGAATCCTGTAATAGTATGCAACTTGAAAGGAACACACGAGTTGAATGACATCACAAGCTGGAAAGCAGAATAGTCTACAATCCAAAGTGACCGCTTAAACCAACAACACAACTTCAACAAGATTCATACAATCATATACAAAATAGGTCATACACAAATGCGTAAGTTAAATAACATACATTGTTAAAGCAACCATAATAGTCCAACTATAATAACAATATATGCATGAAGATGTACTGGCTCTATATATATATATATATATATATATATAAAGTGAAATTTCCATCCATACATACACCATTGACAGCCACTAGCCCCAATAGTGGAACATTACAGTCAACACCACCTTCTCCTCCAAAGAGATCTACGTGCTCTACACTGTGGAGAAGCCAAGGCTCGTCATGATACTCTCCAAGCCTTCTTTATGCCATTCCTAGCCAAAAGCTTGGCTCCCAAAAGCCTGTACTATGATTTATGAGATTCTATTTATAACAAAAGGTGGGGTGACCCTTGAAATTCCCCTTTGTGACTCTTGGACTACCCTCATGACTCTTCACATTACATAGTGACTCTTCACATCCCACTAGTGACACTTGGAATTTCACTTACAATATGTTTACAATAATACAATTTCCACATATACCGATGTGGGACAAAAATAGGCTTGAGTCAGCCTGAAAAGATAAAAAACATCACTCGGGGTCTTGGGGAAAGGCCAACTTGGTAACCTCCTCGCGGTGATCTTCAATGACGAACTCATACCAAGCTTGGTTCTATGTTATTGTGCCCCCGTACTGTTTGATGACATATTTTTCGAAGCGGACTCCTGCCTCCATGGCTTCTGGGTAATATATGGCTTTGAAGCCTCTGTTTAGCTCATCCTGAAGCATGCACAACACTATCCTGAATCTGGCTGGACCACTGATGTACCTTTGCATGTTCTCTGCATTGAGCTGTAAGTCATCACTGGATGCTTCGCGCATCAACTGCTCTACATACTTTTCGACATCCATCATCACTTGGTTCTTCCTCATGGTCTAGGTGAGGGTTATGATGGAACGGATCTTGTGCATTTTCATTATGACATCCAGACTCCTAAACAACTGTGCATAAGAAGCGTCAATACTAGTGATGAGTGGAGGGAGCTTCTCATAGTTTCAGATCAATATCCAACTTCATGGTTTGTCTATCTCAGCCTCTGGCTTCATTCTTTTGTGCAAGTAAAGCGAGACTCCCTTGTACCTCATTGTTGATTCTTGCATGTGTGCAATAGAAATGTGAATGTCTTTGAGAGTTTGTGTTGTCAGTGCACACTATAACTGAAAGTCGTATAGATGGACAACCACTTTGTGCATGGTGACAAATATTCTATACATTCTCTGCATGGTGGCCTCCAAAGTTGATATCTCTGCCACTATTTCTTTCTTCATATCTTTCATGGTGGGTCATGCAGACTGCTATGTTCTCTACTTGGCCTCTTACAAGTCCTTCGCCATTTGATCATTCTTTGCTATTAAGAACTTCACCATTTAACTCGTGGCTTCTATATAAGACTTAGAAGCCTCGACCATAGCAACTAGATGTCTTATAACATCAGGTACAATCACCATTTCTTCTGTGTGCGCAGGTGATGTATGATCATCCAGGAGTTGCTTTCTTCATGCTTGTACAATCATCTGTTGTGACTCGTCAAATGCCAAATTGTACACATCCGTCTCTGAATCATCTTTAAGGAGAACAACTTCTCCTTGCTTATTCGGGACTAGTTGTGGTTCTGGAGGTGGCATAGACTGTGGTGCGACCTCAGATGCCCTCGGCATGAGATCGATGTCTTGGTCCTCTAGATCATGTTCCATCTCTATGTTTGTTACCTCAACCAACTGCTCAACCTGTTGAGCAAGTTCCCGAACCTGCACCTGCTCACCCTGTTCATCATTTGTCGGTTGCTCTGTTGTCTCAACATGTATCTGCGTAGTTTTTTCTGTCAGTGTGCCTTGTCTTCTTCCTATTCCCGTTTCTTCCTTTCTTCCCTTTCTCTCCTCCCAAGCTCTTGTTCTTCTTCCAACTTCTTCTTTGTCTCTTGCAATCTCCTTTCTGTCTCTTCCAACCTTTGATTCTCTCTTCTATTCTATTCTACTCTCCTTTCATGTTGTCACCTCTTTGCATCTATCTTCAAAACTACCCTCTCAACAATTGGATCAGCCTCCGCACTCTCGGAAATCTTCCTATTGCCTCTGCCTTGGGCGTTGATTTGTTGTTCATTGTTGCTATTGTTTTTGCTTCCTGCGGTGTTGCTAATTGGAGTGTTGCTTTCCATTCTACTGTTATGATGACCAGTTCATTGAGCCTAGAGGATTTATAGCAATACCTCCAAGGATCTTCCTCTAACCAATGACATGCCTCATGGATCCATGGGTAGTACACCTTCACACAATGGTTCTTGCATATGCAGTGTAGATCATATTGATTGAAGATCTTGGTTCCAAGACCGAACTTCTTCAATTCCTTAGTCTCGACATCTGCATATTTCAAGGTACGTATCTCGTACAACCCAATCCGTAAACGAAGAGTAGGCCATGGTGCCTTCTTTTTCCTGTGCAGTCCTACTGATAACCCTATGGAGATGTGGTATGAAACCTCATGCATGACCAACATGCCCGTGGAAAACCTCCTTAGCTCATGCAGGCGGCTTCTCTGTGCTAAACATCCTAATGAAGGTGCCACCAGGTGAGGCATACCAATCTTCAATGTTAAGAAATGCCTACATCACTTCCTAGGACATGCAAGGTGGATCATGTTCAAATATCATCTTATACAGTGGGCCAATGAAGTGGTCATACAGCCTCGCCATGACTCCTCGGTAGGTGCATTCAGAGAGAAACTTGTGATAAACATTCACAACTCCCTTTGATGGTGTCCATGTCCAAACCATTCTAGGGAACTATTGTTGGGCACATATTGCATTAAGAAGGTGCACGGATATATAGAATCTTGCCTGTCCATATTTAGGTGGATTTTGTTCATTTGACACATGCATTTTTAGTTAAAGAGCCAACATGTCTGACCATTTGAAAGGCCTTCCTTCATTTTCCAACTGATCTAACATAACAACCCAACTCTGCGAGAAGGTCTTCATGCTCTTTGAGCCATACAAGCGACATGCGAAGATGACCAGGAGTTGGTAAACCTTCCTGAGTGACTTCATCTTGTATACTTGGTTGGGTTTCATCCTGAACTTCGATGGCTCTTTTACCCAACGCTTCATGATATCTCTAGAGTTTACATTGTTGTTGGAAGTGAAGGACAGTGCATCCATGTAATTCACCAGTCGTGGCAAGTGATACATTTGATCATAGTTTTCTGACCTGAAGGTGGCAAGCTATGTTCCAATGGTATTGCTCAATGTCATCGTCTCGAGATCGGTATGTGAGATGACCTAGTAAATGATATCTGCACATAGGAAGGCAGGGTACATGCATGCAACCCTGGATAAGCCTGACTTATGAATTTTGAAATAGACTTGTAGATCTTCCAGATATTCCTTGAAACTGCCTGCAAATATGTCTTTTTTTCTTTCCATGTGATATTCATATCCTTATCTATGAACAGTTGTGTTTCTGCATAAATGGGAAATTTTATTGGAAACTATTCAACCATGTCTCCAGTGTTTCTCTCTATAGTGTCCTTTGATCCAACTCTATTGGAAACCACGATGCATGTACTTCTGAGAGACTGCTTAGAAACTGATGTACCTAGAGATAGAAAGGACACTCACGGCAAGAAAACGTTAGTTAAAAAACACAAAGCACTTCAAGGATCGGTCTTGCAACAAACTGGGTGACTACTAGGCAATATTGCATAGTAGTGACTCTCAAAGGTTGGGAGACTATCAGCTAGAACTGTGCATTGGGAAGTCCCAACTTCCAATGAGACCTGTCACTGACTAGAACTACACAGAGCGTAGTCCAACTCGGTTGACTATGGATTGGAACTGCACAATGCGCAGTTTAGTCCAACTTGACTGCTGACTATGACTGCGCATTATGCAATCCTAGTGGGCAAGACTAGGCCATGTCTCACAGAACTGCACAGAGCACAGCAGGAGACCAGTGATAGGTAGCCTCTGCGCAATTCCTAGTGCCAAAGCAGAGCCTCAAGTTTAGGAATGCGCAGAGCATGCTGGGGAAAGCAAGATTTGAGCCAAGGCAGGCTAGATCTGTCTAAGGGCAACTTGAAAACTAGTCGATCTGAATGCATAAGCGAAGGATGGTGCAGAGATGAGTGAATGATCACACATGTAATCAATACCAATGTGGGAATCAGTCAAATGGATGAACAAAGAATTTGGTGGAGAGGGTCGACGCAATGGCGACTATTAGTGAAAAAACAGTGTTATGCATGCAACGCTTAAGAAAGACAATGAAAAACTTGAAAAAATAGTTCTATAAGTTAAAACAAAAAAAAAAATAGCAATCATTCAATAAAACATGTGAAACAACACTCACACAAGCCAAGGAAATAAAAGCGACAAGAAAAGAAACCAAAGACTTGAAAAGCAAAAATTACCTGGAAAGGTTGTGCCGATTGTGCTGAAGGTTCTTAGATGCCTTGGGAATGCCAGAACTCCAAGATCAAATGTGTAGAGTGAACTCCCTGGCATCATTTAAATATATTTGGTAGATTCAAGGTTTATGACGTGCATGCCAAAAATCTAGGAAAAAGTGACAAGTGGTGGGAAGTTTCTAAAATCAACTCGAGTGTAACTCCCATTGCTAAAAATAGATCCCTATTTTTCAGGGATTCTTTTTGCCTTTTTCTTTTTTATTTTTTAAGGAAGTTTTCCTATGCATGCATGAGAAGATTGCGCAGTTATGGAGGGAACCAAGCAACTTTCCCACACATGCATTGGACAGTAGTTGATAGAATTCTTTTGTGCAATTCCTAGGCTGAGTGTGTCTAGCTACCTCTCATGCTTTGCACAATTTCCCAACTGAAGACAACCTTCCAGCTTGGTCTGCATAATTCTTGAGTTGAAGCCTAGTGTCGGGATGTTCTATGCAATTTCTCTGAGCAAGGTTGTCTGTGGGACTGCTCTGCGCATTTTTGGAGAGCAAGGCTCATTGCTGGGTTGCTCTGCTCAATTCCTGATAGAAAGGTAGGCTTCCCTCCAGGATTGCGCAGTTTTCCAAGACAGCACAAGAACTGGATGTAAACCAAGTCACAGGATCAACGTATGGTTGGTCAGAAAAACAAGTAAGCGAACACAAGTTGAAAAACAAAAGATAAATTCAAATGAAACACAAGTACATGAGCAGTGCAAGATGTGCTACTAAGATTTTGAGGAGGGACGCTCCAAAACAAAGCGAAGGAAAAATTTTGGAGGGCAGTTGTAGCCGCTACAACGGGTTCGAACTAATACGGAAAATAACACTGCTCCAACAAGCAGTAACCCAATGTAATAAAATCAATATTTGAGTGTCACTGTATCATTACATAAATCAAAATAGAATCAAAATTAGGATATTAATAAAATAGTATGTCGATATCGATTTCTAAAGAATGCCAAATGTAGCAATCATGAAACGTAATCATACGAATTGGACTATCTCGAGTGGGAAATTAAGAAAAGAAGATATGGTTTATAGAAAACCAATATCAGAATAGTATTTTTTGATTGCATATCACGAAAATCAGTACTAGCTAGATTGATGATGATCAGTGGTAAATGAATACCATTAAAATCGTATCAGTCAAATGTCCTTTCAAAAATTTGATGTTAATTAATGATTTAGATGACTTATGGCATTTGACGCACTATATGTAGGCATGTTGGCTTTTAATTTATTTCTAAAATCTTTGGGAAAGTGATTTGCTTCATTTATTCTCAAACTGACGAGGGTTATCGAGGTTTTACTTATCATATTTCTATTATCTTTTGAATTTTCTAAATCTTGTTGTAGGACCACTAGCACTGAACTTGTTTCTAAAGGCTCTAGGAAAGCCATTTTCTTCATTTCTTTTGTAACTAACAAGTGTTATCAAGATTTACTTTATCATTTGTCTATTTTTTTTAAATTTCTAAGTCTTATTGATATCAACGTTGTCGGAAATATTTTTCTAGTGAAGTGCTTTTTGCAATTGTTTTTGTTTTAAGCCAAAATTACTTTAAATGGAAACTATGCCAGGATTTTGAAAGACGATTTCGATATTCTTGGCATTATTAATTTGGTGTTGCACTAGACTCTATCGGCGTAGTTCCAAAGAACTGGTAAGTTGAACCGGGGGGGGATGCTCTATCACTCATAATACAATGGTTTAGCTATTACTATTGCAATACTAATAGTGAGACAAATGGCTGAGAGGAATAATGGAAGAAGCATGTAGAAGAGTTATATTCAATCAGCCAAGATAACTTAATGCTCATCTAAGATATATGATTGCTTAGCCAAGATATGTTAACTATAATGAGTAGTATATTGGAACTTCAAAAAATGCTTGGGCGACTGGAAGAAGAAATAGATGCCATAAGAACTGGAAGATGAAATAGAGGCAATAAGAATGCAATTAGAAAAGCTATTGCAAAACATGAATGGAGAAAAAAAACCTCCATTCTTGCAACATAATCGGTAGGAGCACCAACTTCTAGGAACTATTGTTGATTAATAAATAAATCATTACCAATTTTTTCTACTTGATCAACCAATTTTGAAATTCGGTATTATGCTAAAAGTTATTTATTATAATTTTCTAGATGCAGTAAAACACATAATTTTTTGAAACATATAGTAGAATAGTCAAATAAAATTGCATCACCTATACTCTGATCATGTTCATGGGACACAAATTTTTAAATTATGCAAAATTGGATCATCATAATGTAGATGTTATGTGTAAAAGTATTTAATCTCATTTTCTAATCAAATCATACAATTGAAAACAGATGGATCTTGTTCTCTCCTTTATGAAAAGTTACATGCCAACATTAGCTTGTCTTATTGCTTCGTTTAAGAAATCATGTACGATGGCAAAATTTACATGCTAGCAATTACAAACAGAAAAATATTGTTCCTTCCTTTAGAAAAGGTTACATGCTAACATTAAATTGTCTTGTTGATTTGATTAAGAAGTCATATGTGCTAGCAAAGTCTATGCAAACATAAAATATGTGTGAAGGTAAAACATTTTCTAATATTGTTTTAATAATCATGGGATTTGCAAATTTGATAAATTAATAAAACTTGTAAGAAATCACATTGCAAAAAAACAAAAACGACATAGGATGATGAGCTAGCTACACATTATATACTATGAATGTCAGAGTATATAATGTTAGGAAATAGCATAACAGGAAACATGGAACTTAAATAAACAAATTCATTGAAATATGTTTGTATACAATGTTAATAGCTACATATCGCCTAACCACGGGACGAAATCAGATCCCAATCATCCAAAAAACTAGAAAATCTCTCTGGAAATGGCATGGCAGATTCACTCAATGAACCTCTGAAATATCACACACATCTATGGCATACTAAACAATACCATTAATTTGACTACATATTGGAAAATACGTCTAAAAATCACATTATTTAACCCACTATCAATACGAACCCAATACACCCTCCCAATTTAAAAAACCCCTACTTTTAGTAGATATTTTAGGTATCCATTTTTTCATAAACGTTTTTATACCCCTTTATATTTTTTCATTAACTTTGAGCTCCATTTGTTATACCTACCAATATACAAATCGCTTACGCCTTATTATATGCTCAATATATTGTCATATTTTCCTCAATATATATCCCTCAATATGAATGCATGTGGTATGGTATTACTCCCCCAATGAAGACCCCATGGGAAATGGCCATTTTCTTCAAGCAAAAAGTAGGAGGTGGTGTTAATATTGGAACTATGGAGATGAGTAGATGCATATGGGTGGACTCCCCTCCACCCCTCGTGACTAGTCAATGGTAATTTGGTCTTACTAGTTACTCGTAACAGGGATATCCACACTTTCCATATAATACTTATTGATTTTAATAACTTGACAATAATACATGTTCGTGAAATTG
Source organism: Pinus taeda (assembly GCA_000404065.3). Lineage (NCBI taxonomy): Eukaryota > Viridiplantae > Streptophyta > Pinopsida > Pinales > Pinaceae > Pinus > Pinus taeda. Next base: position 39,827 of record APFE031030981.1, read on the forward strand.
ACTACATTATACCATCTCTATAATAATGTTATGTTGACGGTGTTGGACCCGCCAACATGTCAGGGGATATCCCTGGTAAGAAGACCCAATTAGACCTCAGACCATTTGGTGTAGGAGTCCCAGCAGTGGGTCATATGGTATCCCCTTAACCACGGTTTCACATAGACGCAAGTAATATGTCCATGTTGGTAGCAAGGGTGTGGCAGCTACAGCAAGTCAAGGAAAGTGCATGAACGGTTCTAACACATGGAAAGTGGGGTGAGTGCGCCCCTTGGAAACCTGTGGTAGCATGCAGCTTGGAAGGGAACACATGAGCAAAGATGCATCAAAAACTGGAAAGAAAGTTAGCTAACAATCCAAAGTGATGGTTAAACCAACAACACATTTCAGTAAGATTCATACATACTTATACAAATAGTCCATACATGCATGCGTAAGCAAACATATACATATATAATTTAGAGAACAAGATAGCTTGAATACAATATGACATATGCATGAAACCTTATGGCTTTGTTATATTAAGAAGTGTAAGTTCCTCTTATTCAATACATTCATGTCCAACCACCAGTTCCGATAGTGGAATGTTACAGTCACAACTGCCTGCTCTTCCAAAGAGATATAGTAGCTCTACGCAGTGGAGAAGCCAAGGCTCATCACAATACTATCTAAGCTCTCTCTAAGATACTCCTATCGGAAGCTTGGCTAACCAAAAGCATGTACAACGAGTTATGAGGGACTATATATAGCAAAGGGTGGGGTGGCCCTTGACATTCCCCTTTGTGACAGTTAATCTACCCTCATGAATCTTCATCTACTCTATGATTTTTACATCCAACTATCGACACTTGAACTTACACTTGACAAAATGTTACATTACAATGCACATGTACCCATGTGAGACAAAATGGCTTGAGCAAGCCATGCAAGACATCACTATGATTCAGACAACTGTTGGAAGACCAGCTCTTTGACATCCTCACGGTGGTTGACAATAGCGAACTAATGCCAAGCTCAGTAATCCACAATGGTGTCCGTGTACTCTAAGGTGACATCTTTCTAGAAATGAACTCTTGCCTCCATAGCATCTGGGTACACTGCTTGGGCTCCTCTATCCAAGTCATCTGATAGCATGCACATCATTGTCTTGAGTGTGGCCAGAACAACAACATACTTGTGCATGGTGTCTACACTGATCACCAAGTCTGGGTTGGTGGCTATGCGCATCAACTCGTCAAAGTATGAGTCAAGCTCCAATTTGACCTGTGCCTTTTCCTTCGCCTTAGTGAGTGTCCCAATAGATGGGATCGCATGTGCATGCACAACAACATCCATACTCTTGAATACACATGCATGGGAAGCCTGTAGACTAGTGATGAGATGCAGGAGATCTTCATAGTTCTTGATCTGACTTCGAATGCATGCCTTTAGCTTGACTGCTCAAGGCTTCATCATCTTAGGTAAGTGTAAAGGGGCTCCCTTGTATCTCATCTTCCATGTTTGCATGTAATCAACAACATCATGCACCTTCAACAAGACACATGCTCTCCTAGCACATCGTTGCTGCCAACCGTTGAGATGGACAACTGCATTATGCATGGTACCAAACTTGGAATACAACACCCGCATGACTGTGTCACAGGAAAATACTTCATCCAGTATTTCCTTCTTCAATTGTGCTCGGGCTGATGCTGTAAACAATTCTCCTCCTTGCTAAGGTATGTGGGCCAAGGTGCCTTCTTCTTCCGGTGACCCCTAGAAAATAACCCTACCGAGATGTGATATGATACTTCCTTCATGACGAGTTTGTCTAGGGAGAACTTTGGTAGAATATGCAGAGGCTTCTCAATGTTGTACAGTTGTATGAAGGTGTCAGACGGTGATGCATACCAATTAGCTATGTCGATCAGTGCCTCCATTGTTGCCTTCGACATGTAGGGTGGATCCTCTTCAAATATCATCTTGTAAACGAGGGTGACAAAATTATCGGACATCTGTGTGATAACTCCTCTGAATCTGCATTCAGATAACATCTTACAGTAGCTTTTCACAGAGGTCTCCATCGATGTCCATGCCCACTTCAAGCTCGTGAACTCCTAACGGGCACAGATTGCATCCAAGATGTAAGTGGACATGTATATTTCTTCTTGCATGCCTTTGGGTGGATTTTGAGCCCTTGCTACATGTTCCTTCAGCTACTGAGCCAACATGTCGGACCAGTTGCATGCTTTGCCTTCTCTAGCCAGTTGGTCCAATGCGATCACCCAACTCTGTGGGAAGGTTTTTGTGCTTTCTTGGCCATACAGACAACAAGAAAAGATGACCAAGTATTGATACGCCTTTCACAATCTCTTCATCTTGTAGACCTAGTAGGGTGTCATCTTGAATTTAGATGGCTCTTTCACCCAGTTCTTCAAGATATCTCTGGAGTTGGCATTGTTGCTGGGTATGTTGAAGGGAGTCTCCATGATGATCACGGGCTTCGACATATGATACATCTGCTCATAATCATGTGCCCTAAAGGTAGAAATCTTCATCCCACTGACACTACTCAATGTCATCATCTCAGAATCAGTGTGCAAGACAACCCAAGGTATCATGTCCACACATGGGAGAATGGGATACCTGCATGTAATCTGGTACAAGATCGAATTTTGGATGTTCACATAGACTTGGCAGTCTTCGAGGTCTTCCCCAAATGTGCTTGCAAATGCATCATTGACCTCTTGCCATTTTAGCTTGATATCCTTGTCTACAATCAGCTTGGTGTCTTCATATATCCGTAGACTTGTAGACACTCGCTCAATTGTTGCTCCAGTTGCACTTCAGTCAATGTCCTTTGATCCTGCTCTCTTGGAGGCCATTGATCCTGAACCACTAAGAGGTGGAAGAGAACCTACTATATCTATAAACAAAGCGACATGCATGGCAAGAAATCTATCAGCTAAAACCAAAGAAAACTTGAGGAACGACATGCAACATACCTGGGGATTGACTGGAAAGGATTGCACTATTATTCCTAGGAGGCTGGGAGACTCGTTGCAAGAACTGTGAAATAGGCAATCTAGGTTATCTGGGGAGGCTGGCTTGCTACTGGAATTGTGCAATGTGGAATCTAGGCTAGCCTGCTAGCTACTGGAATTGCATAATGTGTAATTTCAGCTGGCAATGGTTGTGGGCCCAGTGACTGTATTGCGCAATTTTCTGGGCCAGTAGTCACTGTCCCTCAGAATTGCAAAATGCAAGATTGGAGGATAGCCACTAGGTAGAAATGTGTATTTTATGAGAGGAAGACAGAGCCTTCCCTCTCAAGATTGTGAAATGTTGTCTTGGTGAGGCAGAGTCCAGGCCAAGGCTGCCCAGACCCAACGACGGGCAACTGAAAGAAAATGTGAATGTGATTGCATGGTGATATTTAGTGTAAGAAGGAGTGAATGATCGTTCATGCAAATAGTGAATGAAAGATTCAGAAAATGGAACAACATGCATGTGGGTGAAGTGAGTCGCCGAATCAGCAACGTTCGTGCAAAACAGTTTCATGCATGCGAGAGCAATAAGATGCTAACAAAAACCAAAACGATGCTAGTACAAGCTAGTATGCATGTAAAAAACAACAAGTGTTCATAGAAATCAAGCAAATAACACTCACACAAGCTAAAATACAAAAAGCGACAGAAATGTTGCAAAAGACAAGTTAAGCCCACTTACCCATGAATAGCCGAGCTGGATGTGTCGAAGACTCCTGGATGTGTTGTGGGATATCAAAACTCCAAAATCAATGTGAAGAAATGAGCTCTGAAGCATAGAATAAATAAGTTTGAGGCTCATGATGCACATGCCACAAATCTAGGAAAAAGCGACACTTGGAGGAAAGATTCTAAAACGATCTTTGCATGTAACCTCCATCCACTAAAAATATCTCCCTAAAATCTAGGGATTCTTTTTTCATGTTTCTTTTTTTATTTCAAGAAAAAGCAACACATGCATGTAAGTTAATGTTTCTCAGTCCCGAGTGGAACCAGTCAACTTAATGGCACATGCAATAGCCTGCTCAGCTAAGGGAAAAATTTGTGCATTTCTGGGAGGGAGCTGGGCTGGCTACCCAGAAGGATTATGCAATTTCTAGGCTAAGCAGCTGACTACTACCCAAAATTGCGCAATTTCTGGGATGAGCAGTCCTAATGGGAGATATTGCACATTTTTTCCAGTGAAGGGTGACATGTAGATTTGCGCAATTCTGGAGCCCAACAGGCTGCCAAACAAGATTGGGTAATTTCTGGAGGGAAGGTTGGTTCCCCTCCAAAATTTCACAATTCTTAAAGGAGTTTCTTAGCCTGCAGCTGGACTAATTCTGGAGAAACAGTCTGTTAGAAAATCATTGAAAATTGTGTACTTGACAAGGCAAGACATGCTACTTAGGAAGGTCGGTAGGGAGGCTCCAAAATTAAGCTAAGCAAACTTTTAGAGGGTGCTTGTAGCCGCTAAAAAACTTGGCAACAAACTGGTAGAAATCTAGCTCTCTGAATGGACCTTGTTCATGAAAAGCAAGTCTAACACCTTTGAAAGTATTGTTTAGTTCTTAGTTCTTCGTGGTTTCCTCACTTTCTTGATTGTAATATGTAGCATCTACCAAGCTCTTGGTCAATTGACACACATTCCAATCCAAGTCAGCACATTTGTTTCAATTGGGATTGAGGGGTATATTGTTGCAAAAGCAGTATAGTCATCAGAGTCTTAGTTTCATCTCTGGTGTTGCTAAACTGCCAGTAGGCATGAACAGTACCCCAATAGAGTCATGCAAGATCACGAGCATCATTCCACTGCCAGCAAGCCTGGTCAGTGCCCTAGCAGGGTTACTTGCATCACCTCTCTACGAAGGAAGCCTTTCTCTTCTTTCGCCTTATTCATTTTTCATCTTTTGAAATTTTTCACTTTTCATTTTTAATGTTTCATTTTCATAACTGTGTGTAGCACTTATTCATTCCAGAGGCGGAAGATGGATCCCGACTTATTGAGAGCAGAAGAGGTTTTTCCTTCAAAGAAGTAGTTTATTATATACCTTTGACATGCCTGTTAAGGTTTTCCCCCTCACCTTACTCTACTTGATTGAGCTTCCAAGGGTAACCCAAAAACAACAGACTAGAGTACGTGACATTAGTTAGCATGCAAGCGTTGTGTTTTCACCAAGGTTCACTTCAAACAATACATATTTTCCATCGGCGTATCATGGACCAAAGTAACAATTTCTTCACACAGAGGTAGGATGATAGATAACCAACTAGTGATAGCTACACAAGGCCTCCTGTACTTTACCCAGCTTGTTTCAAGAGTCGCTCACGGTTTCATGCGAAACTAACCTACGAACAAAAATAAGTAAACAAACAACAAAGAAAATCAGAAGCAGAAGTGAAAGCAAAGCGAGTAAGAAAACAAGCAAGAAAACAAATAAACATGCAAATAAAGTAAGCAAACAAGCATGCAAGAAAATAGTACTCCTACTCCTAAGCTAACGGTGCATGGTCCTGATCACGTGAAGTGATATTTCCAATGTAGCCACCAGTGCATTGGTTGACCCATGTTGGTGAAGGCTTGGTCCGCAAGCAACTTGGTTATGAAAATCAGAAAACAAGAAAGATATAACAATGAAGACAAACACACTTCATGTTTAAAAGTGTCCACAGGACATAAGTGAGTACAAGTACATGACACGCAGTATGTGGACTTGTCACGGTGTTGTGCGACACTGCGTGCAGTTGTGAAGCATACACATACGCTTGACTGTGACATGTAAGCAAATGAAAGAAACAAACACAACTTGTGTCATTCACGTGTGCTTGCAATGTAGGATTCCTCCAATGCATGAGAAATGGGATTGTTCAGTTCGAGTGGAGGAAGTATGATCTATGTGTGAGATTGATCTTCAATGCATATAGATGAGTGATGAGGAGCCTTGGTTGATTGAATAATTTCCTAATCGGAAGTGAAACCAACCTTAGGATAGAAAGGACATGACATAACCATCAGCTTGGGCTGAAGTGCCACGACAGTCTATGGGGTTTTGACTTCATCGTCAGATAGATCATTGTAAATAGGTGGCTTCAAAAAATCAACTATGATAGAATCATAAATGTGGTAGAATATGGGAGTAAATGGATCATGACAGCTATGATCAGAAAAATCAATGATTTCATCAGCATCCTCATGATCTAATAAATCAAAAAGAGGGGTAGATGGGAAGCAGACAAATTCATCCTCTATATTTCCATAAAAGGCAGATGAAAGGGAAAATGTATTTTCAATGAATAATTTATCCTCTTCGTTGTTGGATGGTGGACTGACATCCGGTGTGTCTTGCGATTGAACAACAATGGGTGCATTCGTAGATGAAGATACACGTGTGAAATCATGGATGGTAGGTTCACCGAAGATGTTAGGAAATAACGGAGGGGGCTTGGACAGAAGGGAGTCATCCTTCACCAAGTGTTGATGCTCAAGCTCCTATTCATACTCTTCATCAATGACAACGCATGTTGGTTGTGCAACACCAACTCCGTCGATGGCTTGATCCTCGTTCACAACAAGTGTAGAGTCCAGAATGGAAGAACACAAGACAGTATCATCTGGAGGATCATCCGAGTACAAAGACGGAGGTTGTGGTATAGAATGCATATGACAACTCGATGGAATCACAACCAAATCTGCGTGAAAATTAAGCGAAGTGATGTTGAGAGGATGTGACAGTTGAACAGATGTGGGTGCCTATTCTCCCACATCACTCTGCAGTGGTGGGGCTGTTTGATGAGGGGACGATGGATAGTCACTTGTGACAGTGACCGCATCTGTTTGTGATTGCGCAGCTCCATCACTGTAGTATGTTGAGCGAGGCTTGGGCTCAAAATTCTTCTTGGGATGGACTAGTTTGTTAAGACAGTACTCGAATCTATCCCAAAGATAGGGAAATTTCATCTGGCTTTTTGGAGATTGAAACTCCAAATCACAGAAGCGATGCCAAAAATCCATAAGTGATTCTTGCAAAGCCTTCCATTGTTGTAACAATTTGTGGTCAAGATGTTCTGGATCAAAATGATGGAAATTATCTTCAATGAGATCACAAAAGTGCTCAAGTGAGTGCATGTTGTCAGCCAATAGGCTACACAGCCACTGATGTGGGGATTCGCGACGTGTGTATGCAAGCAAGAGACTAGCTTGTTCATCAGAACATCCTTGTTCCGCATCAAGCATGGCAAGGAAGTCATGTAAGAACACAGGCCATGCCACTTTGCCTTCACCATCATACGTATATGTGGACAATAGATCAAAAAGCTCCATCGTGATGTGGAAAAGTTCGGCATGCAAAAAACATCGTGGAGGGTTGAGTGTGCAAGGCTCCATGATAGATGTGCAAAGGTTCAAAACAAGATGAGAAGACACAACTTGTCATTTGGCCCTTCTTCTAGTGGCAGAAATGTTGATAGTGTCGGACCCGCCAACATGTCAGGGGATCTCCCCAATAAAAAGTCCCAATTAGACCTCAAACCATTTTGTGTAGGAGTCCTAGCGGTGGTTCGTATGGTATCGCCTTGAGCATGGTTTCACACAGAGGCAAGTAAGATGTCCCTATTGGTAGAAAGGGTGTAACAGGTGTGGAAATTCAAGGAAGGTGCATGAATGGTTCTAACACATGGAAAGTGGGGTGAGTGAACCCCTTGGAAACATGTGATAGCACGTGGCTTGGAAGGGAACACACAAGAGAAGATGCATCACAAACTGGAAAGCAAGTTAGCTAACAATCCAAAGTGATGGTTAAACCAATAACACATTTCAGTGAGATTCATACATACTTATACATAATAGTCCCTACATGCATGCGTAAGTAAACAGATACATGTATCATTTAGAGTAAACAAGATAGATGGAATACAATACAACATATGCATGAAATGTGTTGGCTCTATTATATTAACAAGTGCAAGTTCCAGTCATATAATACATCCATGTCCAACCACTAGTTCCAACAGCGGAACGTTATAGTCACAATTGCCTTCTCCTCCAAAGAGGTATACTAGCTCTACACAGTGGAGAAGCCAAGGCACATTACAATAATGTCTAAGATCTCTCTAAGATACTCCTATCAGAAGCTTGGCTGACCAAAAGCCTATACAATGAGTTATGAGGGACTATATATAGCAAAGGGTGGGGTGACCCTTGACATTCCCCTTTGTGACAGTTCATCTACCCTCGTGACTCTTCATCTACTCTATGACTGTTACATCCAACTATCGACACTTGAACTTACACTTGACAAGACGTTACATTACAATGTACATGTACCCATGTGAGACAAAATGGCTTGAGAAAGCCATGCAAAACATCACTATGACTCAGACAATTGTTGGAAGACCAACTCTTCAACATCCTCACAGTGGTTAATAGTAGCGAACTGATGCCAAGCTCGGTAGTTTGCGATGGTGTCCATGTACTCTAAGGTGACATCTTTCTGAAAATGAACTCTTGCCTCCATAGCATCCGGTCACACTGCTCAGGCTCCTCTATCTAACTCGCTTGATAGCATGCACATCATTTTCTTGAGTGAGGTCAGACCAGCAACATACTTGTGCATGGTGTCTACATTGATTCCCAAGTCTGGGCTAGTGGCTATGTGCATCAACTCGTCAGAGTACGAGTCAAGCTCCAGTCAGACCTATGCCATTTTATTCTCCTAGGTGAGTGTCCCAATAGATGGGAAATAGATGGGATCGCATGTGCACACACAACAACATCCACAGTCTTGAATACACATGCATGGGAAGCATGTAGACTAGTGATGAGCTGCGGGAGATCTTTGTAGTTCTGGATCTGACTTCAGATGTGTGCCTTCAACTCAATCGCTTTGGGCTTCATCGTCTTAGGCAAGTGTAAGTGTAGCAAGGCTCCCTTGTATATCATCATCCATGTTTGCATGTAATCAACAGTAGCATGCATGTTCGGCAAGATGCGTGCTCTTCTAGCACATCGTTGTTGCCAACCATTGAGATGGAGGACCGCCTTATTCATGGTACCAAACTTGGAATACAACCCCCGCATGAGTGTGTCAAGGGACAATACATATTCCCATATTTCCTTCTTCAATTCTGCTCAAGTGGATGTTGTAACCAATTTTCCTCCTTGGTTGGTGGTCTATAGCTACTTATCCATTCGCTCGTTCTCATCTATCAGGAAGTGAACACTTGAGCTAGTGGCTTTGGCATATGCTATGGTATCATCGGCCAATATTGTTGGATGTTTTCACATGTAAAACACGACCACTTGTTCCTCAAACTACGCAAGAGATGTATGATCATCCGGAGTCGACACTCTGTGAGATTGCACAACTCTATGTTGGGACTCGTCGAATGAGATGTTGTTCATCTCCTCCTCTAGATTGTCTCCAAGGATTTCAGTGTCTCCTTGTTCACTTGGGACTTGCTCCTCTTTTGGACATGGTGAAGCTGGTGGGTCGACCTCTTAGTGGTGAGGCATGAGGTCTATGTCTTTCTCTCACTCCTGTTGCTCCATATCTATATCCATCTATTCAAGTGCTTGCCCTATCTCCTGAGTGAAGTCCTACTCCTACAATGGCTCACCCTGTTTGCCTGATGCTATCTATTCTAATGAGTCTACTTTTGGTACAAGCACAGTTTCATATGTCTATACAAGTTTCACCCCCTGGTGTACCTATTCCTAATGCGCTTACTTCTCTGTCTACGTAACTCTTGTTCCTTCTAGAGTTGCTCCTTCAACTCTACAAATCCTTCTCTGTTTCCTCCATTCTTCGTTTCTCTCTACCTTTGTGCATTTATCTGGTCACGTTATTACCTCTTCGCCTCTATTTCCAAAGCTTCTTTCTACATAAGTGGGTCTGCTCAGAACTTGCAACTTTTCTCTTTCTCCATGTTGTCGACAATCTTCCTCTTGCCCTTGTCATGTACTGGAATGTTTACCTTTGTTGTTGTTTCTTCTAGTGCTCTCTGGGATGCTGCTTCTCTACCCATTCCACAGCAAGGCCAACCGATTCATTGAGTCTAGAGGAGTTGTAAAAATATCTCCATGGGTCTTCTTTTGCCCAATGACATGCCTCGTGGATCTAGTTAAATTGTACTCTCGTGTAGTGGTCTTTCACAAGATAATGCAGGTCATATGGATTGTAACTTCAAGCATCGAATGGATATTTCTTCATCTCCTCTGCTTCGACATCCACATGCTTGAAAGTTCGTATCTCGTAAAACCCGATCACAATGGAAGAGCAGGGCAAGGTGCCTTCTTCTTCCGGTGCAGTCTAGCTGATAACCATGTCAAGATGTGATATGATACTTCCTACATGACAAGTTTGTCCAAGGAAAAATTCGGTAGAATATGCGAAGGCTTCTTTATGTTGTACATCCATATGAAGGTGCCAAACGGTGAGGCATACCAATCAGCTATGTCAATCAGTGCCTCCGTTGTTGCCTTCAACACGTAGGGTGGATCCTGTTCGAATATCATCTTGTAAACTGGGGTGACAAAATGATCAGACAGTTGTGTGATAACTCCTCTAAAGTTGCAATGGAAAACATCTTACAATAGGAGTTCACAAAGGTCTTCATCAATGTCCATGCCCAGTTCAAGCCTAGGAACTCCTGACGGGCACAAATTTCATCCAATATGTAAGCAGACATGTAGATTTCTTCTTTCATACCTTTGGGTGACTATCGATCCCTTGCTACATGTTCCTTCACCTAGTGAGCCAACATGCCGGACCAGTTGCATGCTTTGCCTTCTCTGGCCAGTTGGTCCAACACGATCACTAAACTTTATGGGAAGGTTTCTGTGCTTTCTTGGCCATACAGACGATGAGCAAAGATGACCAAATGTTGATTCGTCTTCCACAATATCTTTGTCTTGTAGACCTGTTTGGGTGTCATCCTAAATTTAACCGTCTCCTTCACCCAGTTCTTCAAGATATCTCTGTGTTTTTTAGAAAACTAGTGTCTTTTCAATCTGCTAGTCCCACTAAGATTGGTAGCTATCTTAGAAACAAACAATAAAAGCACTTTGTGATTTCCTTTATGTATGATAGATAAGAGAGAAGCAAAGGGACCAACCTGGATCTTCCGCTTGACTCCTTGCTTAATTTCTCTCTCCCTTGATAGAGCTTTCAACTCCTCTCCTACTTGCGCTGCTTAGAGAATACATGTAGAGACAAAGTAACAATACACCATCAAAGCATCTCGATCTATAATATCATAAACAATGCAGAATCAGAAATACATTGATCATACAATTACATTCACAAATAACAAGATTCAAAAATACACGATTGTATGGAGGAAAACTCAAAGAACTTTATTAGTAATAGAAGAGAGGATTACAACCCAGCTGTTTGATCTAGAATCATCCTCCCGGCATCAAAGCCCTCTTCACCTCATGAAAAGCAAGATCACCCAACAATATAATGTCTCTTCTCAAAGATAAACCAACAACACTTCCTTACAAATTACAAATTCCAGCCTCCAGATCTCTTAGATGAGTGATCCATTTATAGATGTTTGCAAGGGTTTGAATTAGCTCTGGGTTTTTTATTAGTGTCATTCCACTCATAGTTCTTGGTTCCACTTGGAGATTTCATTGATCTCTTACTCATCCCTAGGCGAATTTAGAGAGGCAAGTGTCATAGGAAAAGTTTCTAGAAGGTTCCATGAGCATCCACTTAGAAAACTGTCTCAGCCATTTGTCCATTCTTGCTCATTGCACCCTACAGAAGGCCTCTTTAGTATGCATTGCACCTGGCTAGTGTAGGAGCCAGTATGTGTTTAGTCAATTTAGTGTTCCTAAATTGATGTCATTAATTGTCAACCCGGGGCTCGTAAGCTGATGAAGTGAAGGTGTACTATATGTACTTAAGCAACCTCTTAA
>APFE031030981.1:62343-81684 GCA_000404065.3 Pinus taeda
TTGTAATCCTCTTGCTACTTTTCATCTTAATAAAGCTATTCTAGTTTTCTTCCATATTCTTGTGTACTTGTTTATATATGCATTTATATGGTTAACACACATCTGGTCCTGTGCTATTTATGAATATAGATCTTTGTTTCTTCGATAGTAGTATGTTGTTGTGATTCCACAGGTTCTCTTTGAAGCTGGGCAGAGGAAGAAGAAGCGGTGAATCTCTATCAAGAAGGAGAGGAAATCGAGCGCAAGACTAAGGTTGGTCTTCTTGGTTCTCCTCTTGTCTATTTTCATAAAAGAAAATGGAAGTATACTTTACTTGTTTGTTTCTAAGATAGCCACCCATATTAGTGGGAATAGCACCATCCGAGTGGACACTATTCCCGGTAACACCCATGCATGCAAGTTAAGTTTTCTCGGTCCCTCTTGGAACCGATCAACTCAATGGCACATGCAACAACCTGCTCAGATGAGGGGAAAATTTACGCGTTTCTAGGAGGGAGCTACGCTATCTTCCTAGAAGGATTGCCAAATTTTTGGGCTAGGCAGCAGATTGCTGCCCAAAATTGCACAATTTATGGGTTGAGCAGTCCTGTTGGGAAATATTGCATAATTTTTCCATTGAAGGGTGACAGACATATTTGCGCAATTTTGGAGCCTAGTAGGCTTCTAGACAGGATTATGCAATTCCTGGAGGGAAGGTTGGTTCCCCTCCAGAATTGCACAATTTCTTGAGGGAGTTGCTTAGCTTACAGTTGGACCAAGTCTGAAGAAACAGCCTGTGAGGGGGATGCAACAAGATATCATGCATAGGCTGGAAGTCTACTTAAAAATCACTAAAACTTGTGTACTTGATAAGGCAAGACATGTTGCTGAGGAAGGTTGGTAGGGAGGCTCCAAAAAAAAGCTAAGGAAAAATTTTGGAGGGTGGTTGTAGCCACTACAACATGTTAGTAGATTTCTTGACAATGCGACTAAAGTGAATTGTACCATCATTAGATTGCTTAACAATTCAAATAAAGAGAATCGTCATTGTATATGCAAAATCATGTTTTGATGGTTTATTTTAAATATGCCATGGACCTTGAAACTGGATAACATATCAATAACAATTGATTTTTACACACAATATTGTTGATAGGAAACTTTTCGTAGATGTGGCAATACTTTCTCCAGTTCCATCCCTCTCCAATCACAATAAGTTGTAGTCTTGTCATTTCCATGTATCATACAGTTTAACAAATGGAAATAAACAAAGTGACAGTTTTCCTTGCATATGGTACAACAAACCATAGTTTCATCCATAGTTCTAGTAGTTGTAATTGGACTACTCCATTTCACACATACAGTCTCAAATGGATTCATATATGCACTAGTTGTTGTCAGTAGTCCTTGCAAGTGTTACAGAATTGATATATAAAATCGAGAGTTATCAACTTGAAATCAAATTTCTTTCTATCTTTATCTCTTTATCTATATCTATATATACATATATAGTTATAATATAATAATGTTTACCATGCATACTCCACTTGTCGAAGAAACTAGTTTTCTCAGACTTTCCACTTTCTTCTATGATTTCAATGAACATATAAACATTTATTGTGAAGTTTAGAAAACTCTTTATTCTTTTTTAACTATACTTTTGTAACCACCTCACCTCATATTTACCCACTTTAGCCTACTCACCAGGGTAGACATGAGATAAGAGTTACTATGTGAAACCCAATCTGCAAGATGCACTTATGGAGAATGGGGTACACACGTCCAAAACTGATTGCAAACACCAAGTGACACATGATCACACTTTTATTGGCCTAACTTGACCCAATGCTATTTATTTTCAGTTTCGTTTCCTTAAATTTAACAGAAATTTCAATGATGGCAGTTTTTCTCGTTCTAAACTTTTGAGGTCATTTTGATGGCCTAAATGACATTTTCAAGGAAAACAGAGAAACTAGAAAAGAGTCAAAATATGCTTCACATATTTTTCACTCAGCATCCTCGTGGATATCTTCGAAACGAGGTATTATTATATGTTGAAATTTCTAAGTCTGACACATTATAAATCCCTACTGCATTATCTGGTTTATTTTCTCATACTTTTTCTTTTCATTAACAAGTTATTTATAAATATAAATACTGAAAAATAAAAACAAATGTAGAATTAACTGATATATAGATCAAAATCTGAAATAACTGACACAAACACACAAGGGACACCGTTATTTTTGGACAATCATCCCCGGGAAAACCTAATGCAGGAAAATTGGTGCAGCATATATGAGGGTTTTATTATTATGTAGTTCATGAATACAACTAGGGTGCCAGAAATGGCTCACACAATAGAGAATGCCCTCAGCATTAGTACCTCTCCTCATAGACAGATATTTCGGTTGATCAATCACCAGATGAATGATCCCACAGCAACCATGGCAGCTTCCACTGCTCTGTGTCACCCTCTCAGATCACCAGCACTCAATCTACCCCACAAAAATATCCTGTTGCTTCCTCTTGGCCCTATGTCGGCTTTGCTAGCCTCTACGCAACTACTGAAGCCTCTGCATCAGCCCCTTGGATCTGTACGCCATCCCTCAAACCCTCTATGTCACCCATGCTGGCCTCTTCAGCCTTTTTGCAGCTCCCAGTTGCCCCTGCGTCAGCCTCTCCAGGCTCTACACTGTCTCTCTAGAACTATCTCTGCCTCTTTGTTATGTATTCTCGGCCTTGTGTTGAACCGCCCCTTACTGTGACATATCACTTGCTCAATTCTCTCAGCAAAAACCTCGCTCCAGAGAATCGAACTGACTGATCAATTTGGTTTACCTCCAACTGGCCTTCAAGCCTCCTCTTATACTTTTCCTATTGACTCTTCAATGGTTGAGATTAAGCCCCTAATCAATGGCTAAGATTAGATTTGGCTTGATCCATGTCATTTAGAACATTCTCACCCAGTTTTATATCAATACCATTGATATTTTAATTTTTCTAAGTTTAGACTTAGGAACCCCATTAAAAATATTAATTACTTTAATATCTCTCCAACCGGGTGGAATTTCCCCAAACAATTTCTGTGTCTTGGAGATCTTATGTGCCTTAGCCTCTCCACCAATTTTCATGGCTAGAGCACATTTGATGCTACCACAAATCAACATTATATTCAAACAAAAATTGTATGCCAAAGTTATGACCCCGAGAAGTCGGAGGTCCAAATTACTCATTTACACAAACACTTTATATACATAGTACCTGTAGGTTATAAATAAATATATGTTCATTAATTCAATAATCTCATCGGAGAATCATCAAGAAGGTTTTATACCCTCTCCACATAGCTGAAAAAACACTTATTAGTCCATATATTCATAAATGATTTATAACTAAACAATTCATGACAAGAGCCACAAATGGTACGCATCATATAACCAACATATAACCAGCATAGTAATCATGGCAACTCAGTTATAATATCACCAATATAGTCACTACAATTATACATGAATCATAGTAGGAGAATAGATCTTATTAATATCAACCACTCGACCATAGATTGGGATGAACCAAATCTCTCTTTCATCCAATCACCCCTGCACCATATTCCAAGCATCAATGTGAGATCTCATGGAATAAACCAAGACAAAACCAAACCAGGGAAAACCACCACAACCCTCAACCATAATGACTCCACCTCTATGATTGGACATCACAAACACCAACCAGATCGGTCTCTACCCAAGTTATCCAAGGCTCTAGGAACTAGTAAATCAACCCACAACCTTCCAGGGCTTCCAGAGAATTTTTATAACCTGTCTCCAAGGACTGTTAATTCAACCCATTATGGCTCTATAGTGTTTGTCCCAACCTAGGCTCCAGGACTAGTAACTCAACACGAGTTGTTCCAGGGCTTCCAAAGCATTTTTTCCAACCCACAACCATAAGGAATTATGAGCACCAATCATAAAACAATCAAGTGGAAAACCCACAACACCATGACTATCCAAGATATGGCAAGGCAAGGTTAAAACTACCGTCAATCCAAGTAGTCCTCCATGCCAATGACAACACAAAACCAAAAAATCACATGCATATGCCATGCATCCATAAATCAACAAGGAAATCACACATGCAACCTATCACTTGCAAGAAGATCCAGTTGTAGTTGTTGATCCAATTGTTCCCTTGAATTTTCTTGCTTCCCTTTGCCCTCTTTCTCCAAATCTAATGTGCCATAGTGATCCAAGTATGCTCCAAGATTTCTCTAAGTGTGCAAGAGTGTGAGAGAATGAGGGAATAGAAGAGATCCCCAAAACTGAGCGGACAAAAGCTAACAATTAATCCTCTTAAGCCTTTGTTGGCTTGTTGGGGCCTGACCTAGGTTCAGAGTTAAAGTCTGCGGAGTGCGGACTACGGTCTCACTAGAAGCAGTATAGGTGGATGCTAGAACCAGGTTTTCGTACCCTTGAAATGTCTGAGGGGTTGATTTATTCCAGTTATGAATACCTTCGCGTAGGTTACTTTGCGCACTTCCCTCACCTACGGGGCCTTCGCACCCTATTATACTCACTTTTGCGTAGCCCTAACCAACGGTTGTGGGGCTTTCGTACTGCAGGAGCAGTGATCTACACTATTTCCCCAAGTCACACCGTGGATCTTATTTATCTTCTTATAACAATTAGTTATCTTCGCATAAACAGATACCTTATATTATATTCACTTACTCAACACATTTATATAAGTTTGCACAGTAAATAAACAGTAAACTTGCAATTCATACCCAATATTATTTAATGTATAAAACAAGAAAAGATACACAGAAATATGGTAAAACTTCTATTTATTAGTGCTTCCAATGGTTACAGACTCAACCTGCCTTGCGGACTCAGCTGCAGGGGTCTGCGTACTCAGCTACAGACTACTAGGCCTCTGCGCACTCAGCTGCAGAGCCTTCTCCTACTCTACGACCCAAAGGCACAACTCTACACTTCAACTCAATGCTTCATCAATTGATTTCCTTCTATAATTTTTCAGATGTATTTACACTTAGAGCTTCGCTTTATTTGTACAATCCCATGGTCCGCGAACCATGGGTAGATCTCTCAAACCAACACTACATTTACAAAAGTAACGGCAGACAACCCTATGACTCTATTACAACTTCGCGCTCTTCACCCACAAATCGTGGAGTCTTTTCAATGGACTTAGTCAAAACTTGGGCTTTAAGCCCCAAAACTTGCCTTAGGGGGGATCCCACGCCCAACAGGCCCCCAACACAAAAATTGTGACTCGCCCTCGAGTCACTCTGTCGGTGCGGAGATCTTCACACGGAGACCTCCCGACTCTGCTCGGACTGTGACAAGGTCAGCAGCGCACTGAGCAGCCGCCTGCTATATCTCATGTATGTGTTGTATCGAGACAGTGGTGTCGGAACTACTCCCCTGTATCTGTTCCTGTGTCCCCTGCATCTGCATGAGCTTGCCTTCAATTGTTGTTGTGCTTACGAAGGCCTCATTGATCCAAGGTTGAACACGCACCTTCAAAACTACTTCTTTGTGTCGCGTTATGTCTACTTCCTCTTTAACCGCTTTGGCCTGTTGCATTCGCGCGAGCCTCTGAGTGAGGGCCACCGCCTGCGTGGTCCATTTGACGTTATCATACTGCTGTTGTAGCTCATGTGCCTCTGTTTCTAAGCATTGTATGTTCGAGTCCTCCTACAGATTTTTGAGGACCTCAAATGATTCTTCCAACATTCTGGTGCAGTCCCTTACTGTACTGCTAATCTCCTCCAACCCTAATGTAACGGCGTTGGTGCACTATTCCCTTACCTCTGGAGGAGTTGAAGGCGGTGCGCTCAACTACAATTCTGCAATCTGAAGGTTCAGCTCCAGTAGAACCTTAGCCATTTCTTCTCGTTCCTCGCGCACCCCTACTGCTAATCTTTGGATGCGCGCCTCTACTGGTGCTTCTGTTGGGATGCCCAACTCAGGGACCATCTGGTAGGCTTCTTCAATTACCTGTACCATCTACCTGTTCTGAGACACGACCTCGTCGTGTTGCAAGCTCAATTGCTCCATGTTGATCTTCTTTTCACTCAACACTTACAATGCGCGGCTCTCCCTAGCCTGTAATTCTACAATAATCCCACCCTGCAAAACATAGAGTGTCTCTTGAGGGAGTGCAACCATGTTGATCCCTATCCCCTTCAATGTACTATCTGTAGGCCGGTCGGCCACATTTGTTGTAACCAATGCCCCTTCTGGCAGCACTATTGTGTTGGTTGTATGAGCGTGCAGCATTTCCTCGGTTGCAGTTGTTCCGACTACAAGTCTGGTCAAGAGGATACCAGCCTGAGGAGTGCACACCTCCAACTCCTGAATCTATACTCAGAGGGCCCCCAACACAATCTGATTCTCCTCCGCAAAGTTATGGAGGGCATTTATGGTGACGTCGCACATCATCTCTCCTATATCATGCAGATCCCCCTTAGTAAGAGTGATTAGGTCGATAGACAGGTTAGAAGCTTTTACCTTCTTGCACGACCCCATTTACTCACTCGGGCACTAGCGCTTCAATTGTGTTGATGTTGCGTGGGGTTCCATGCCGCCCTCCTCTACCTCTGTTTCCAACTCTTGCTCTTGCTCAGGCAAAGGTGACTTCTGGCCCTCATGCTCCTTCTCTGCTGCTACAGCCTTTTTCTGTTATGTTGTTGTCTATGTAGCATCCCGCACCTCCTACGCCTTTGTTGTTTCTCCTTCTTTCCTTCTCTTTTCTGCCAACTACGCCACGTGCAGTTTTGCCTCCTTCTCCTTTTTCTGTGTAGCAGAATTTTCCAGAGCAAAGATTTCTGGAGCGTGTCAGTCCGGCAACCACGTCTCAAGTACGTCAAAGATCACATCATCTGTGTCGATATAAGGTAGTTTGTTCCACTTCCTTGTAGGGTCCTTGCATGCTCTGAGGTAGATGTGATGAAAATCCGCTTTAAACTCTACGAAACTTTGCAGGCTATTTTAGACAGTGGGTGATAATTGTGGCTTGTGGTTAATCCCCATTCTAATGTTCATATCCATAAACACCCAGAATAATTTACTATCGCGGATCCGGTTCACATCCTTAGTGGCCCAAAGTGAAGCGTACTTCATGGCCTATGGAAGATCCCTTGCAATTGTGGGGAACTAGCTATCCTCCAGCAATTCCCTAGCCACCAGCACTATGGACAACAGAAGCCATGTATAATGGAAAGTTTTTCCTTGTTCCTGTGCCTTGCAGCAATTCTCCACGAACTCCTTGCATAAGAATTCGAACCAGTTAAACTGGACCCCTTCCATGCACTGTTCAGCGAGTGCCACCACTGGCATGGGCACCTCGTCCGTGTTGCACTTCTACATGACCTTACCCGCCAGTATCTGATTTGCCACTCTGACTGCTTTGTTGTTGATATTGGAGATCACGTAGCCCCTCTTTTTCTTCTCTAGATTGTATTTCTTTTTCATGGCCTCTGCGATGGCCAAATCACTGCTCTTCCCCTCTAAAATGTCTGCGGGGTATTCGCCTTTACATGGGAGTTGAGTAACTCGATGGATTAGGTGGTTCGTGATGAGGATGAGCTCCTCTAGCCATAAACACCCACCATGCACCAGGCAAAGCATTTTCCTGATGACGAAGATAGTCATTGGGGCACGATGGTAATGCGACACCCAGAGCAGGTTCAACAACCCTGCCTTTTCGACTCTGCGTAACCACTTGCGCAACTCCAACTCCATGACTCCTGTCGTGGTGTGTTTCTTTGGCTTCATGAAGTGCGTAGTCGCTAAGTGAGGGAATTTCTCATGGTCAGCGAGATCCCAGTCTTCAAATTTTAAGCTCGGTACCCTTCCCAAGTGCATTCCTTCAAATATGATATCGTCCGGGATGACCAGAGTCTACAGAGAGCTGTTGCTCTCATCGAGGTCCTTGGGCACCTTCGCCTTCCCCTTCTGCAGAGGGACATACGCGGGCAGCTTAGTTAGAGGGATTGTGCCCTCAGTTTCTTCCTCCATGCCCTCATCCTCGTCCTCTTCAATTATGAGATCCTCCAGGGCTTGTTCCTCCTCATCGCTTTCCAAGTTAACCACTTTCCCTTTTTCCTCCATTGTTAGTCTGGTTCCCAGCGGGTTTCGGGGAGAGACACACACCAGAATCATTGGTTTTTTGTCTTTCTTTGGTCTCGGCATGTGCGGTGATTTAAGGATTTCCACAAAAATCTTGGTGCTCTCAGGGGCATCTTCTATGGTCATGGCGTGCACGGCTTCTTCGGCGGTCATCTTTGCGATTTCCCTAGCTTCTTTAGATGATGCCATCTTGTTCATCCAGAAATCTCTCAACCGTTCAATCAGGGGCTCAACCAATGCTCTCCAGAGGACAAACAGGTCTTGGTTTAGAATACTCGGGGTGCACGACAGCTCAATTCGCATTTGACCAAGTGTTGCTTGTTGGGCAACCCTTTGTATTTTATAGCACCTTTTGAAATTGAATTCAACTATTCCCACAAAATCTGGTCCATTAATGCTTCCTTTGTGGCAGATTTTCCCAAATCTTGCCCATAAAGTTCGTCTAAAATGCTCGCCACCCACTCCATTTGGTCTCAAGTCAAGCATCACATTGTGAATAGTGACTACAAAGGTCACTTTCCAGCCAACCCGCGGAACAACGCAGCCCCACTTGCGCAGTGATGGACCTTGTGACACTTTGCTTCTGTGCGCATCCCCGACATCGTGCAACTCTTGGGTAAAGTAGTTTATAGTCACGTGCCTCCTTTCAACTTCTAGGAGCACTAATATTGTACTTACCATGGCTAGTTAGGTGACCACGCCACCTGTATAGGGTTTCATCCAGTCATCTGTCACTTTTCCTGGAGAAAATCCGCATTTTATTTTTATTGTCCACATCGTGCACTTTACCCTCTGCATCACACCACCATGGGTGATCCTTCTAGTAATATACAGTCTAATCCAAGGCATCAAACTAATCATCTCTCGGTGGTAGTCCCCAAATTCGTCAATGTAATCGTGCACACCCTGTTTTATCACCCTGGTTTTCTTATCGAGAAAATACTTCTTTATTTCTTCCTCAAGCTTCTTAACTTCCGCTTCTATTAGGGTGCTTTTCTCCCTTAATCGCACCCTTTCTTTCATGAGTTCTTTGATCCTAAGATCACCATGTTGGATTTCTTCCTCAGGTCCCAAGCGTTCTGCTTCAGTCAGTTGTGCGATCCCTTCTTCCAAGGCTCCATGAACCATCATATCCATCGGCGCTGCTATGCGCAGACTAGGCACACTCTGCTCTATTGGAACTATAGTGTTTGCTCCATAAGCCATCGTAGAAGGTGTCTACCCCATTATTTTCCTACACGTTGTCCTATAATCCCATAGAACTACTGGTATGCGCAGGTCCCAATCACTCTGCTACACATTATATACCCTGTTCAGTGCTTCACACACTTCGTTAAAGGCTTCTACGTGGGTAACCTTCTGCACACGCATTCTTTCCAGACTCCGTCGTCCCAACTAGAGGGACTGTTCGTGCAATTGCCCCACCAGCACCTACTTATTGACCATGTTCCTGAATGCAAAGCCCATGTGCATCCGCGTAGGTTCGTTACCATATGCCTGCACCCACCTAGACAGATGTGTGTGCATATCATCCCGTCCATCTTGCTTATCTGATAGTCGCATTTGAGGCTTCCCAAAATGCATGCGCATCATTCTCCTACATTCACACTAGTCCTCAAAGATTCCTTGGTGCATACCTCACCACCTTATGGGTGTAGCACGTAGTACCCATTTCAAAGCCTCAAAACGTTGTTGTGCTGGCACCTTTCTTTCAAATTTGTTGAGGAAGGCATCTACCTCACTTAACCCATCATAAGTAGGCAGATCCCTTACTTTTGTTGATACGCAATGCAATGATCTTGTCATCATGTGGTACTTCAAAGTGGTTACCTCATGTAACCGGTTCTTCCATCGCTCTATCTCTTCATCCGAATCCAACGTACAGGAGCTTTCGTGCTCCCATGAGATTCATCCATCCGTAGTGGGATTTACCCAGTCTTTCTCTCATGCAGTTATCTTGTAGATGCAATCTAAGTCATCATCGCTTTCATAGTCACACACCAGCTCCGTGTAGCATGATCCTTCTGCAGGATACAAAGGTACGACTACTCACAGACACTTTTTCTCTAAAATCATATTATGCTTCTTCAGATTTATCACCCCGTTCATGTTAGTGGCCCAATCTATTCCTAATAGCATGGAGTAGGGATTGTTGTCATCAACAATCTCTATCACTTCAAAGTCTGCTAGCGTGCTTACTCCTTCAATATCCAAAATGATTCCCTGCAATCTCCCCATAGGTATGATATTTTGTTGGTTTTCCATTCGCAACTAGATAGGAGACCATTGTAACGTAGGCCTTCCCATGCACTCCCATGTCTGTTTCGGCAGAACGTTCGCGTTTGATCCTAAATCTAGAATCACTTGGTCCATCTCATATTCTCCAATCTACACGGTCAATCTCATTTCTCTTCTCATCCTCGTCGCATGATTTCCAATCTTTCGGACAATGTGGGGTTCTCCTGGCATGGTCCCACCGCATCTGTTTATGAGTTCCTGCAATCCCTTTACAGCCTTGTTGTCACGTAGTAGCTTCATGCATGTTTCCAGGAACATCGTGAGCATTAATGGGTCCATTTATGGCTCTAGTCTGTCTTTGCTTCCTGAAGTGGAGGCATCAGCGAATATCTTCCTAGCTTCCATGAAGGTTTCCTTAGTGCGCTCCAAATCAAACTCTGGTTCTTTCGTCGGAGCCTTGTGAACCCAAGTACTATCTTCAGGCTACTTGTCTTTATCATCCGCTGTCATAATTACACTTCGGAACACAATGTTCACGTTAGGGTCTTCCTCACGTGGCTCAAACCTCATCATTTGTAGGCTCTGAGTCGAGGGAGGTTGGAGCGCTCCATTGTCGTACAATCTCGCTATCAGTGTGGGACAATCCTTCTTCTCATGATCAAACAAGGTACAATATAAGCATGATGGATGCGTTGGATTCATACAATCATGAGCATAATGTCCTGGCCCCCGCAATTATAACATATCAATTTTTTGTGACCTCTTCCAGGTCCTCCTCCACCTCAGCCTCGTCCACGCCCCTGAAATCTGGTTCGTGCCACTCTTGTGTTCTAGTCAAGGGGCTACGTTTTGACCTAAATTCTATAGGTGGGAGTCATATCCATCATTAGCTCATAGCTTCTATAGGTGCACTCATCATTTCCCACTGATCTACAGAAATTACAGAATAACTGTTGTGAATTCTGTGTGTACCTCTGCAACAAATGGCAGTTGTCTGTAGCATGCTTTCCTCCTATTTCACAAATCGCACACCACAACGCAGGCGCTGCGCTAGGTCTTGCTTGGGCCTCCGGTGTTAACGGCATTGGTCCTCCTCCCGTGAGGTAATTCATGAAAATTGGGTAGTGGTCCTTGTCATGACCTTGACCCTTACATTTAACACACCATACCTCTTCGCGCACTCCCGAGCGAGTTGTCTTGTCTTGTTTCAGACTCTGCATCTCAAGGCATAAGTTTTTCAACTGCACGTGGATCTGCTGAACTCCCAGGTTAGGATCTTGTATCGGGGTATCATGCCTCATCACGATCTCGAAGGCCTCTTCCTTAGTTGTTAACCTTTGTTGTGACAACACATTCCTCAAATAAGGCGTTAGTGATGCTACAAACCATTCGTGGTGTTGTCCATCTGTCAAAGTCATATTAGATTCACGAATCATGCACTTCAGTCTCTGATCTAATTCCTAGGGGGTCTCACCTAGTAGCATCGTGATCTCCTTGAACGCAATGATTGATTACGCCTCTGACTTCGGCCTACTAAATTCTCTATTCAACAAAATTTGGATATCCTTGATCCCCGCATTTGGATTGTCATTACAATGCTTAATATACCAGGTCAGCGCGCAATCCTGTAGAGCACTACCAATGTTGCTTTCTTTATATTGTCATCTGTAACTCCCTGCACTTCCCTTATAGCTTTTATCACGAACCAAAACTGATCTGGATCTTCATTTCCTACTCCCTTGAACACCGGCAAATTTATCGCGCTTGCTATATTGACTCGCGGTGGTGGCGGAGGTGGTACGAGCGAAGATGGGGGTGAATGCGGTGAAACTAGTGGTGGTGTGGGTGGGAGTTCTATGTGTGGAACCATCTACTTTATCAAATTGAGCGCACTTCTTGGTGAGACCTTCGCGAGCTCTTCCTCGTCCCCTCATGGAGGTGAAATCAAGGGGCTAGTCTCTAGTTTTGGGCTACCTTCGTTTCTGTAAATTCTTCCACTTCATGTAGCCTCGAACATCAATGTATTTGCATAATCCGCTTTTCACACAGTATGATTTTAATCCAAGTGTTCAGAGACTTAACGTACTTACCTCGCGGTCCTTTGAGGAAGCGTCGCTCTACCTTGCTATAGCTGACTGAAGTATCTACCACGAACTCAGTAATGAACCCTCCTATAATTCGATCGAGCTAGTGATCAACAACGTGTGCGATCTTATCCTCCGATGCTTCCAATCTGTGTACCAACTCTGGGGTCCACATAATAGGATTGTCGAGCTTGCACCTTCCTTGGTTATCTGCTAACTTTACGATCCACTTGTACAAATCAGTAGGGAAATATATGAAGAAACTTTCATGGATCTCTGTGTATAGGTAGCAGTCTAACCACTCTTCTTTTGATAGTCATGGATTCTTGTTCTCCTACGCCACGAACTCGTGAATTCTCTTGTCCAACCAACCTTCAATTTCTTTCTTAGTTGGATTCCAATGATACAACATCAGACATCTATATGCAGATTCTGGTCCTTGCAATGGAACCATTTTTTGGCTTGTTAGGGTTTGACCCAAGTTTGAAGTTAATTGGCCAAAGAAATCCCTGTACTATTGGCCCTTTCGGCAACATTCTATGGAGTGCGGACTAAGGTCTCACTCGAAGTAGTATGGGAGGATGCTGGAACCAGGTTTCCACACCCTTGATATGTCTAAGGGGTTGATTTATTCCAACTGTGAATACCTTTGTATAGGTTAATTTGCACACTTCCCTGACCTGCGGGGCCTTCGCGCCCTGTTATACTCGCCTTCGTGCAGCCTAACCAGGGCTTGTGGGGCTTTCGTGCTGTGGGAGCAATGATCTGCATTATTTCCCCAACTCACATCGTGGATCTTACTTATCTTCTTATAATAGTTAGTTATCTTCGCATAAACATATACCTTATATTATATTCACTTACTCAACACATTTATATAAGTTCGCGTAGTAAATAAACAATAAACTTGCAATTCATACCCAATATTCTTCAATGCATAAAATAGGAAAAGATACACAGAAATATAGTAAAACTTCTCTTTATTAGTGCTTCCAACAATTTCAGACTCAAACTGCCCTACGCACTCAGCTGCAGGGGTCCGTGCACTTAGTTGCGGACTACTAGGCCTCTGCACACTCAGCTGCAGAGCCTTCTCCTACTTTACGACCCAAAGACATGACTCTACACTTCGACTCAATGCTTCATCGATTGATTTTCTTCTATCATTTTTCAGATGTCTTTACACTTAGAGGTTCGCTCTATTTATACAATCCCATGGTCCACGGACCATGGGTAGATCTCTCAAACTGATACTACAGTTACAAAAGTAAGGGCGGACAACCCTATGACTCTATTACAACTTCGCACTCCACGCCCACAAATCGTGGAGGCTTTCCAAAGGACTTAGTCAAAACTTGGGCTTTAAGCCCCAAAACTTGCCTTGGCGGGATCCCATGCCCAACAACCTTTTTATCATTAAGGCCTCTATTTTCTTCACTTTGCTTCATTTTTCCTTCAATTTCCCTCTCTTGCAAATTTGTGACCTTGCATCTCCTTTTTCTCCTATTTTCCTTTATTTCATAAATAAAATGTCAATTATCACCACTTTTCCTTTGCCAATTTCCATAGCAATTAATTAATCTACAATGATACCAATCACTACGTTTTTCCCAACATTCAACTTGGAATACGTGTCCCATGACATTGGTCTTACTTTTACTTACATGGAAAATCAACCAGGGTTGTTACAATTTTAGCAAGATAAGCGGGAAAACATTTTCTTACAATTGCCTTTGGATTGAAATATATATTGGAAGAAGTTTGTCATGTACTTGAACTTGTCACATATGCAATATTTGTAAAACAATATATGTAAATTGTATAATAGGAGGACAATAGCTTACTATTATTGAAACTTTCAGATATAGCCAATCTTACTATTGCCCTGTCCTGATCAATATTTCCGTCTTTGATTTCTAGTACATATTGTGCCAACTGGAAATGGAACTCAACTACAGGATAGATTTGCAATCATCATATTCGGTAAAAATCAGTACTCTCCAAAAATAGGACAAATGTTTTATACAATGCTAGAGCTATCTAGTGAAATATATTTCTCACAATCACCACTATCATATTCATATTTGGAAATTATTTCAAAATTTTTAATAGAAACGCCAGCATTTGCAATAAATTTTGCATCATGTTGTTCGATAAACAGTGTTGGTGCAAGCAATGTTATTATCATTTATGCCTTCTTATGTGTCAAATTTGCACGAAGTATTGGCCTTGTCTTATTTTTTTTGTCCAAAAATATTTGATATGTAAATAACACGATGCTATGGAAAATGATTCATGTTATGTTGTTACTGGTATCTTCAATTAATAATGCAATAGACTCAATATTTATTGCCTAGTCATGAGCATTGAGTTGAAATTAATTCAAGAAAACAAAAAAAAATATGAATATGGTTAGCTAAACTTGGACAGAACTACCTCTGTCTATGTTTCTTCCTTGTTTTATTCTCCTTTCACTGTGTCTCATACTATATTTGATTTTTTAATTGTGCTCATTGTTATCTCTACTTCTTCATCCATGTCTATCGTCATATCATTCGCAATATCTGTATTTGAGACCGATTCAGAATATGATATTTTTTTCTTGTTCACAAATTCTACACTCAAATCATTGCTTAAAGGGGAATTATAATTGATACTAAGTAAGAATTGGGTTATGAAGACAAAACCGTATATCACAAAGTCATTGCTAATATATATTATGATATCAGGTTCATAGTTACTAGATAGAATCTGATTTCTATGCATGCATGTAAAATACTAAATAGATTTTAGTTTCAACAAATTCTAATTTATAGTTCCTTGTTACATATATTAAATTGAAAAATGAAAAAATGTACGAATTCACATATGTTTTATAGAAAACTTAAAACTTTTTCCTTGTAGTTGTTCTCCTGGATTTGAATCTCTAAGTGTTACATGTTTATTGAAAATAGAAAAAACATTGTTTTTAGCTAGAGTACATAAAAAAAATATAGCAAATAAATTGAGTTGTATAATGTAATAATCAAATGACGATAATAGAGCATAAAAACACCTTAGCAAAGTTATGAATGTATTTAACTGCATCTATTATATTTGTGTTCATCTTCCCTGCTCTAAATATATGAATTAGATCAAATATATGTAAATTAGAAAAAAAAGGTTCTAAAATCATAGCACGAAAACAATCAAGCCTAACTGCTACACAATGGAAATGTATATTGTATAAATGTTTTTAGCACTAACATATTATCCACTTTTTCAACTATAGATCGCATTGTTACATGCATATAACGTATATTGTGTAAATACCTTAAGCACTCACATACAAAAGGAACAACACACCACTTACCTAACAAAAATGCTACATGTTTTGCGCCTATGCTGAAAATGAGTTTGCAGAGAAAATCCCTCACATCATGCAGCTACCAAAATGACCATCATACAACCCGGAGAACAAATCTTTTTGTAACCAACTCCCTCAAAAAGTAATCGAACATGGGTTGGAAACATGTGTGCTAAAAATTGCATGATAAACACCTCGCCAATGCACATACAGACAACATAACTAGAAGTAGTGGTTACAATTGTCACTTTACCTTTTAAAATTTCAACATATGTATTATATAAAAACTAATAATAATATATTATTCATGATATCTTATTTTGAACATCTTACCAATGCACTTGCGGACAAAATAAATAGAATTAGTAGTTAGAGTCGTCACATTACCTTTCAAAATATCATGATATGTTTTAGATACTAAGTAGTAGTAAAAATAATAATAATGACAATATGTTAAAAAAAATTGTTAGAGCCCTTATTTCGCACCAGATATACACGTAACCCAAACTTTTCATGCCCTAAATTTTAATAAGCAAAAATGGGTGATTATTAATTGATGAATATGTATTTTGTGGGAATGTATGCGGAGGCATGGAACATTGCCAAAGAAATTTTTTTTTCCTTGCTCCACAACCCCATTTTCCCGCACAACACTTCTTCCTCACACGCATTAGTAACTCAAAACCCCTAATTAATCGATTAATATTTAGTGTTATGCAGAAGGGATATTTGTTGTGGAAGTGTGTGGACGGGGAATGTATGCAAAGGGATGGTGATTGTGAATGAAAGTTAACCCAAAAAAGGTTATAGCTACATAACATCATTCAAATTAAATGGACACTTCATTTAATATAACTATTTAATTGAAAAATGTAAATCATAAACGAACTTAGTAATCGTAAAGCTCAAATAAAACGAGCCCATGTCGACATAGTACTGGTGACAGTTAATCGTCGACCCTTATTTCGCACCCAATACACACATAAACTAATATTTTCATGCCCCAAACTTTAATAAGCCCAAACATCTAATTAATTGATTAATATGTAGTATGAAAAAATGCATGCAGAGACATGGAACGTTGCGGAAGAAAGTTTATGTTCCTTGCTCTACACACTCCTCCCACACAGCACTTCTTCCTCACATGCATTAATAAGCCAAAACCTCTAATTAATTGATTAATATGTAATGTTATTCAAAAGGGAGATGTGCAATAGATGTGTTCAGGGGGAGGCGGGAGTTTATGTTACTTTCTCCACACATCCATTCTCCTACACAACACTTCTTCCTCACATGCACTAATAAGCCCAAAATTCTAATTAATTGATTAATATGTAATATTATGCGAAAGGGAGGTGTGCAGTAGAAGTGTACATGGGAGAGGGTGGAGTTTTGGACTAGGCACCCATACTCCCGCAAAACACTTCTTCCTGATACACATTATAAAGACACTTCATTTAATATTGGATAATGACGATTTAATTGACAAATTCCAAATCTAAGCAAATATCTTCCAGAGAAATCACGTAGATATCTTAGGGTCGATGTGTTTCGAACCTCTACCAAGGTTCATCAACAGGACAAGTTGGAGAGAAAGATCAACAGATTAAATATTTATATCAGAGATGCAACGGTAATTTTTAACAGTAAAAAAGATAAATAATATAAAATAAAATGGAACATTATATGATCCAAATAAGTAATTTATTATTTATTTATTTATTTTATTTATTTATTCAATTTTAATTTTATTATTATATATTATTTTTATATTATTATTATTATTATTTTTATTTTATTATATAATATATATATTTGCATGATTATAGTTGAATCTTATTATTATATTACAAGTTATGAATAAGTATTAATATTTTTCAAAGTCATGTAGGAATATTAGATAAATCAAAATTATAAATAAATAAAATCAAAATCAAAAAATAAACTAAAATCAAATCAAAGTAACAAACATATAAGGAGAACACAGAAAAATAAATGATTAGAAAAACATAATCAGGACAAGAGAAATTGAGTGCCTTCTAGTCTTTTAGCCTTTACCGCAATCTATAATCTGATCCAAGGATAACTCGACCCTACACCAACACATACTCTCCATGCTTTACCATGCATCCCATCTTGGGAATACTAGGCCGAATGGAGAGAAAATCCACCTCTTGGCTTACTGTATATCCCACCATTCACCAATAAGGATTCCTAGGCCCATTGAGGCACACAATCTGGCTTTACCGCAACCCAGAGTCTGCTTCAAGAGTTACTATGAGAGTGGCTTTACCATGATCCACATTCTAGTTCAAGGACCATCAGGGCATGTATTTGTCAATTCGGAGATCCACCCCGCTCAGTTTCGAATCCATCCAGCCATCCCACATTAATTGATTATGAGAACCCATCTTATCAAGCTATCAGGAAATGGTAAGGCTAGGCTGAAGAACATTGTCACACCTGGAAAAACCCATGACATGATATAAAAGAACCACATTCAATCCCATGCATGCCAAATCTCACAAGGAAAATAGACATGCAAGTTGATACCTGCAACGAAGCCTGTTGTAGTTTCTTGATCCTACCTTTCCTTGCATGACCTTTACTTCCTCTTGGATTATTTTCCTTTCTTTCTCTAATGCAAAAGTGCTCCAAGAAACTCTGTGTCCAAGAGTGAGAGAGAGGGATAGAATATTTAGAGAGCTCCAAACTCAATTGACAAAACGGTACCAACTAATCCTCAGAAGCCTTTTTATGAATGAGGCCTCTATTTTCTTCATTTTCCATTATTTTCCTTCATTTCCTCCTCACATGCAACATGTGATCTGTTAGAGTCGGTCTGGTCAGTGCTCCGTCAGAGATCAAAACTCTTTATGCATTTCATTTTTAGGAGTCCCGCTCCATTCACCCAGCTACATTCCGCTAGGGGCATGCCATAATCTGACGGGAAAGGTCATGCTAGTCATTTCCCTTCATGACTGGCTCCTATTGGCTTAGGTCTTTTGACAATGATCACTAAAGTCCATGACAGTCAAGGTCTGGTCCTTTAATAGAGAAAAGTCATTTTCGATAATTAGGTCTAGGGATTAATAAATTTGGTCTTCAAATATGTCCAATAAAGCCATGCAGGCCAGAGTGAGACCCTTACAAAGTTATGATTCAGAGAGTTTCATCGTCAGAACAGCAAAACGATGTTGGGCAATCAGTTGAAAGTAATGGACAGCAAGCAGACAAGGCACAGCAAACAGATTTTCAGCACTTGCAAGAGGAGGAAGAAGGTTTGTGGACCATGGATTTTGATGGAGTAGTGAGAAATGATGGCGCTGGAATTGGAATTTGGGTACGACTCCTTTCTCCGCCCTGAACAAAATCCATAGTAATGTGCAGGTATGCTCTTACAAGTTGGCTTTTGATTGTTCAAATAAGGAAGCTGAGTATGAAGCTCTGATTGCTGGCCTAAAGATTCTAAGAAAGCTGAATGCTAAGAGGATTTCAGTATATGGCGACTCCGAATTGGTTATCAAGCAGGTCA
>APFE031030981.1:81704-103550 GCA_000404065.3 Pinus taeda
GAGGTGAATATCAAGCAAAGCATCCTAGGATGCGGGCTTACCGTAATGCAGTTCTAGACATCCTAAAATTATTTTCAGAATACACCTTGACATGTGTGCCCTATATACAAAATAGTATTGTTTATGCTCTTGCTAAGGCAGTAAGTAGTTTGAAGATCCCAATGAACTCCAGCAATAAGTTCGAAATCCATGTCAAGCATCGTCCAACCGTTCCAGACAATCAGAGATATTGGCAAGTTTTCCAAGATGATGACGAGATTGATGATTTTCTGCAAAACAAAGGCAAGTTCAAAGAGACCTCAATTGATGACGATGGTGAAGGTAATGGTACAAATGAGGTGCAGATCAATGAAATGGACGTGTTGCAACTGAAGAATAACGTTATTCCTAAAGGCTTGATACCGTTAGAAGAACTCTTTGATCAAGATGATGTAGCCCGCAAGCCAACATTGTAGCCAACAGAGAAGGGTGTGGAAGAGGTCAATATCAGAACAGCTGTTAATCCTAAATCGGTAAAATTGTCCAAAGCATTGCCACCAATGGTCAAGGACAAATATATCAGTTTGTTGTCTTCATTTGCAGATGTGTTTGCTTGGGATTATTCTGACTTAAAGACATATGATACCAACATAATTCAGCACACTATACCCATCAAGCCCAATCAAAAACCATTCAGACAGAAGTTGAGAAGGCTAAATCCCAAGTTGCTGCCATCTATTGAAAAGGAGATCAACAGGTTGTACAAATCAGGGATCATTGTGCCCATCAGGTTTTCGGATTGGATCTCTAACTTGGTGCCCGTACAAAAGAATACAGGAGAGATTCGCTTATGCATTGATTTTAGAAATCTCAATAAAGTTTCATTGAAAGACAAGTATCCACTGCCAAAAATGGACCACATACTTCAGCGAGTAGTGGGAGCATCTCGTATGTCACTACATGAAACCAAGTTTCTGCCCATGAATATGACCGAGACAAGACAGCGTTCACCACTCCATGGGGAACCTTTCATTACGCTAAAATGCCTTTTGGTTTGAAGAACGCGGGTGCCACATTTCAGCGTGCAATGGACTTGGCTTTTGCAAATGAGAAGGATGTCTTTTTGGTTGTGTACCTGCATGATTTGACAGTGTTTTCCAAATATGATGAAGAGCACATATACCATCTAAAAACTGTCTTCCAAAAGTGCAGAAAATATGGCTTGTCGTTGAATCCTAAGAAGAGCTTGTTCGCCATGGAGGAAGGCAAACTACTTGGGCACATTATCTCAAAAGATGGCATTCATATTGACCCAGCACATGTGCAAGCAATTCAGCAAATCAATCTACCCCGGAATAAGAAAGAAATACAATCTCTCAATGGTAAAATGAATTTTCTACGCCGCTTTGTACCTAATCTTGCTGAACAGCTAAGAGAGATGACAAACATGCTTAAGAAGGACAGCGAAGTGAAATAGACGGAGGAGGCTGTAAGATCTTTCAATTTGGTCAAATTGGCTCTTTCTTCAGCTCCAGTTCTAGTCAGCCGAGACTATACTCAGGATTTCATATTGTTTTCATTTGCTTCAGAGTATACTATGCAAGAGGTGTTATTGCAGAAAAGAGATGATCATGAAAGACCCATTGCATTCTTTAGCAAAGCTATAAGAGATGCAGCCTTAAAATACAACATCATTGGGAAGGAAGCCCTTGCACTTGTGAAGGCACTGAAAGATTTCCGGGTATATATTCTACATTCTCATATTTTGGCCTATGTTCCTAACGTTGCTGTCAAAGATGTTTTAGTCCAGACCGATCCGGAAGGAAGATGAGGCAAGTGGATTGCAGCCTTGTTGGAATATGATTTGGAAATAAAACCGACAAGGCTAGTTAAAGGACAGGGATTGGCAAAGTTAATGGCCGAATCAAACTTGCACGCCTTGGACATAAATATGATCACTGCTATGTCCGATGAGAATGAGGAAGGATCGTCAATTCAGGTATCTTAAATGTTTTCTCTTTCCCCATGGTATTCAGATATCATATATGTGCTTAAAAATTTGTCACCACCGCCCGGCATGACTAGAAACAAAGAAAGAACACTCAAGTTGAAGGTTGCCGAGTTTTGCATTCAATTTTGCATTGTATTGGAAAGATCCTGGTGGCGTTTTGTTAAATTTTTTGGTGGAAAAGGAAGCAAAGAAGGTCATGGAGGACTGCCACCAAGGAGACTGTGGTGGTCACCTTTTTTGGAAGTCAACAGCAAATAAAATTCTGAGAGCATGGTACTATTGGCCGACATTGTTTTCTGATGTATATAAGATGGTCAAGCACTGTCATAAGTGTCAGATTTTCGAAGGAAAGCAAAAGTTACAGCCTTTGCCACTTAAGCCTATAGAGGTGAGTGCTCCTTTCCAGCAATGGGGATTGGATTTCATTGGTGAAATTCATCCCGCCTCTTTCGGTCAGCATAGATGGATCCTTACAGCGACAAATTATTTCACAAAATAGATCGAGGCAATTCCCACCAGACAAGCTACAGGTGTGGTAATCATTTCATTCCTTGAAAATAACATTTTGTCTCACTTTGTTTGCCCGAATAAGTTAATCACTGATAACGCAGTAGCTTTCAAATAAAAAAGGGTGGTAGAGTTTTGTCATAAATATCACATAATTTTGGGTCACTCAACTGCCTATCATCTGTAAGGCAATGGATTGGCAGAGTCTTCGAACAAATCATTGGTCAACATCATCAAGAAGCTGCTAGAAATAAAAAAGAAGAGCTGACATAAGAGGTTGGTCAATGCACTATGGGCAGATCGGGTCAGTTAGAAGAAATCCATAGGTACATCACCTTTCGAGCTTGTTTATGGAGTTGATACAGTATTTCCTACCTCTCTCACTGCCCCGGTAGTCAAACTTCTTCAGGAGGCTGGCAGTGAAGAAGAGCCCATGCAGAGAAGGTTGAATCAAATGGTCCACTTGCAGCAGACCAGAGAAGAAGTCTTCAAGAACACATCCAAATTGCAGGAGAAGATCAAGAAAATTTATGACAGAAAGGCAAAGGTGGACAAATTTCAGTTGGATGATGTGGTGCTGAAGTGGAATGCAAGGAATGAGGAGAAAGGCAAGCACGGCAAGTTCGAGAACCTTTGGAAAGGTCCCTTCAAGATTGCAGCATATCGGGGTCAGAATGCTTTTCTTCTGAAGGAAATGAACGGGGAACATTGTCCAGGAGGGCCGATCAATGGTCGGCTGCTCAAACGGTACCATTTCTGAGTTATTAACACTGCTTCCACTGTCATTGTAAATACCATTTTATTTCAGTTTGGTTTGAGTTTGTCAAGTTAGTCTTCAAGTCATTTTAATGTCAAAATCGAGTCAGTTTTTTGGTCATTTCAGTTTCATAAATGAGTCAGAGTCCTGTGTTGTTTGTCGAAATAATGACTCCATAGCCCAATGGATGAAGGCACTCTCTAGCTCTTCCAGAGATCTGCTGTTCTTGGCACCTCCAAGGAACTACCATCCCCCATTGGATCCAATGTTAGAGTCGGTCTGTTCAGTCCTCCATCAGAGATCAAAAATCTTTATGCATTTCATTTTTACGAGTCCTGCTCCATTCACCCAGCTGCATTCCGCTAGGGGCATGCCATAATCTGACGGAAAAGGTTATGCTAGTCATTTCCCCTCATGTCTGGCTCCTGTTGGCTTAGGTCTTTTGTCAATGATCACTAAAGTCCATGACAATCAAGGTCTGGTCCTTTAATGGAGAAAAGTCATTTTCGATAATTAGGTCTAGGGATTAATAAATTTGGTCTTCAAATATGTCCAATAAATCCATGAAGGCTAGAGTGAGGCCCTTACAAAGTTATGATTTAGAGAGTTTCATCGTCATGTTGATAGCCTTTGACTCTTCTTCAAAACTCTGTTTCGAAGAAAAGTCAAACAGTGTCATTGGTGATAAAATTTTCAAAAAAGTCATCAGTTGATTTCTTCATATGTAGTCAGGTTTCCATGGCCAAATGCCCTGTCATGCAATCCCTGCAAAGAGTGCCGAAAATTCCATCATTTGAGCTAAAATTTCAAAGGGAAAAGTGAAAATCAGTGTTGCTTTAAGTCAGTGAAAATGTGTCAAAACATAACATTAGAAAAATGGGTTTTTGAAGAGGAAAAATTTAAACCCATGACTTC
This sequence comes from Pinus taeda, assembly GCA_000404065.3. Lineage (NCBI taxonomy): Eukaryota > Viridiplantae > Streptophyta > Pinopsida > Pinales > Pinaceae > Pinus > Pinus taeda. Next base: position 85,874 of record APFE031030981.1, read on the forward strand.
AAAGCCTTTATATATAGGTTTCCACCAAAATCAAAGTCATTGTGCAAATCAAGTGCATATGGAAACATTGTAAAGTGTTTGAGAGTGCATAGTGTGTTTTTGGAGTGAATTTGGAGACAGTTTTCAGGGCGCGGCGCATACACAAAGGGGCGCGGCGCACACAGAGCCACCCCTCAGTGCATTTTTTCAACGGGCACGGCGCACACCCAGGGCACGGCGCACTGGGTTTGGCGCATGGCGCACACCCACAAAGGGCCGACATCGTGCTGAATCGCCTCAAATTGCTTGTGAAACCCCTCAAATTGACAGGTACGCTCTATGTCATGGCTTACTCATCAAAGTTTATAAATGATATGGTGGTTTATGGCTATGTTTAAATGCAACAAAACTCATAAAACCAACCACAAGAAAACACCAAAATCCATTGTTGCTAGGGTTGCATAATTTTGGTATTAAGGCTAAGGTTCCATTTTCACCCCTCATTTTTCCCATTGCTTGCCATTTTTTCCTATCCTCCCTTTCTTATCTTTCCTATTATCCCTACCCTAAAACACTACCAAACCCTATCCCCTATCCCTCCACTCGTTGGTCAACATAACACCCCAAAACCCTACCTTATCAAAACCCCAAAACCCTACCCTATCAAATACCCAAACCCCCTACATATCCCTAAACAAATTTCTTCCCATCATATTACTTCCTTCCTAATACTCCCTTTTTTCATTGTTCCCCTTGGTGGCAGATATCACAAAAGCACCCAGCTTCACACAATCATCAAAGGGCAGCCCAAGTACAGTACACACAGCAGTCATGGCATCAGAGCATTCATCAGAGTATGAGATGGAGACACAAAGTGATTCATCCTTGGAAGAACAGGATCCCAGGAGACATCACAAGAGTGGCAAACATGTTAGGGATGAGCCAACTACCCTCACTGAATTGCAGGCCTGCCCTCTTGCCGTGTCATGCTTCCAGCACCTATCATGTTTTGAATTTTGTCAAAGGGTGGCTAATGTTAGATTTCATCATGATTTGGCCCGTCTTTTTGTGCTTCACCTACATGGAGGTCAGTCTATCTTGGCCGGGGTCACCTTCACATTGACACCCGAAAATATCTCAGTGGCAACAGGCATACCAAATGTTGGAGAACAATGGCATAAGAAAAAGAAGGTGGATAGGCAACACTATGAGCCTTACATTAAGGTCAGATTCTTGAGGCAGCTCACAAGAGTCTTTCCATTTAAATACTTGAAAGATGAGTATGCTCCGCTCATGAAATTGATCATGAAATACTTTAGCTGTGAGGGGAGGTTCTCTCGACTATATTCCTATCACATCAGGTTGCTCATGCACTTTACCAGGGTGCGGATGATGAACCTCCCATTTTTCATATGCAGGAACATAGAGAGGAAGAACACCTTCATGCAGCATAAGACCCTTCAGCAGCAACTTAACAGCGTTTATCACTTTGCTCTTATCCGGATTTTGGTGGATCATCAGTTGGGATTGCAGGGCATTGCTTGGGAGGACTTCATCTCCCGTGACCTCTTCAGCACTTCACAGGTACTATCAGAGGCAGAGCATGAGATAGGTTGTCCTTCTCATCAATATGAGCGCCATGAGACCACTACTATGCCAGTATTCGTTACATATCAGAGAGGCAGTAGGCACTTGTTTGCAGCAGCAAAGCGAGTGTTATCTCTACCCAGGGTGGAAGGGGCCTCACTTCTGGCATCGACTACACAGGTACAGGACAAGGGCAAGAAGCCCATGCATGACGAGGGGGCATCAGGTGAACAGGAGGTCGACTTCATCCTCATTCAGGATGATGATGTAGATGTGGAGAGTGCCAGACTTAGGATGACCATTCAGGAGCAGAACATGGAGATTTAAGACTTGTCACTCAATTTGGAGAGGGCCAAATGGATCATCAGGTATTTGGAGCAGAGGAACAAATAGCTTGAGGACCAGCATGAGATCATGGAGCTGCAAAGCATCCATGAGAATCGACAAGCTGCCCAACAAAGGAGGATCGAGCTCACCACCTTGGAGCAAGAGATTAACAATGAGTGTGAGTCCTGGCTAGAGCGAATCAACATCCACTTGGAGAGCCTACTGGAGAAGGCCGACAGAGACAAAACCATACTAAGGAGGATGGTTTATCATTACAGGGCACGGAACTTGAGTTCAAAGGCTCGGATAAGGAGCTTGAAGGAAAAATTGAGCAAAGCAACCAAGAGACAAAAGAGGAAAAAAGAGCAATATCGGCTTCGAATCTTGGCTGAAGCCTTTGTGGCCCAGCATAGTGCCTCTTAGAGAACCTCCAGCCCAAATTTCAAGAAATTTGGGGCAATTTTGGTCACATGGAAATTTTTTGGTCGCAACACAAGTTTTTTCTCCCTGTGCATCGCACCACTGGCACGGCGCTTAGGATTGGTAGCTCCAAACTAGAAATGTCTTGCATTTTTGGATTTAGCATGAAAAATAACGACTACTGGTGCTTGGACAAGAAATTTGGGCATGATTTGAGTCTCCGGGAGGCCAAAAACACCCAAAAAATGACCTCTCTGCCCCTATTTTGACACACAAGAAGCAGTCTTGGAAGAATGAAGCTTTGGAGGGGAAAATAAGAACCAAATTCAAAAATTCCACTTGGGTTGGAAAGTAGATAGGCCAGGCTTTCTAACAAGCACACTTAGGCACATTTTGGACTCCTGCAAGTGCCTCAAAATAACCTCCAAAGTGGCATGACGCATATAGAATTTGGCGTGGCGCATATAGGGAAAAAGGCCAATTCACCTCTGTTTCGTGAAATTTCGATTCGCGACTTTCTCCAAGTGGGCCCACTCATCTACACTTCACTTTTTTTGGCACATAAGGCAAATTTTAAATCATTTTCACTCCATATTGGCTTCTATCCAAGTGGAAAAGGAAGGCAAATAGTCACCCAAGCCATTTGTCATGTTTGTAACACTGCACCTGTAGCTAGTGGTTGGCTTTCCATCTCCATTTTGTAATGATTCGAGAAGCTCCCCAACCCTTGGTCGTTCTATCTCCTCATGGCACATTCTTTATATTGTATGCAAACTATTTGCAAACGGTTGGTTGGCTTGTAATTTCTGGGAGACTGTGGGAAAGAAACTTTGTTTCTTCATTGTATATTTTGACAGAGGATTAATGAAAGGCAGCGGCTCTGTTTCATGAGATTCATGTGGTTGTGAGTGTAGCAAATGTGTCTCTTATGTTTCATGTGTATTTCGTTATGTTTCTCAGTTCATTTCATATTCATTTCCAGTGAAATTTTCTAAGTTAGATAAGGTAGAATTCATATTTATTGCTCTACCTGTGGGAAAATTTCATGTTCAGTGTTCTTTCTTCTGTTGAAAAGGATTCATGTGCTTATGCCCTTTTCACTCTCCTAAGCAATCTCTCCATTCCGCGTTATTTCAAACTAAATTGCTATACTTTCCGCCTGTCTTGCCTCACGAATTAATCTGTGCCTTTGTATTAAATTCTCTGCTCATTGTTGTCCGTTGGTCCCATACTATCCCAATAACTGTGTCATCCATAAAAAATTGCTTCTTGTATCCATATTTACTTACTAGCCTAAGATCAATATTTCACTATAAGTCATCTCAGACCGTTTCGTTTACTTATTCACTGAGTGTGACTCGGAGAGAGCCCTCTCCTGTTCTGGTAGGGCTAGCTACCAGACTGAGCGTGGTTTGTGGCTACCCTGAATTTAGCCTTCCTTCAACCTAAGGCGGATTTAAGTGCTAACACAATCTTTCACCTCCTTTTTCTCCTAATTTCCATTATTTTCATAAATAACTGTGTCAAAAATTCCATTTTTCCTTTCCAAAGCCTTAGTCATTTCCTTTGCTAGTTTCCTTAGCCATAAACAACCAAATGAATACCTCCTAGGATGTCTTTCCCAATATTCATCTTGGAATAAGTGTCCCATCAACCTTGGTTATTGTTTTTAACTTTTATTACAATGAATTTTCACCAAGGCTATTAGAAAACCCTCCCACTTGGGGGACACCATCCTCAGTGTTCGATCACACATATACCTCAGCAGCCCACTAAAAGAATACATACTACTCATGGATCTTTATAACATAGCTCGATGTAGTATTTACAATGAAGGACCTGCTCAAAAGAAAAACATCATGACAACATACCACCTACTGGAGCTTTATAACACAGCTCATTACGGTATTTACAATGATCATCTTGCTGAGTGCCAATCCACATAACATCATAACATCATGATAACATAACCACATGATAGCATAGTAACATGAAAACATAATCATAATTACATGACACCCATACCGGTTAGTGGATCTTTATAACATAGCTCATGGCAGTATTTACATCCATATACATATGTACATATAGAAATATCACCAAAATATATACCAAAACATGTACAAAAACATATATCAAAACATCATATCAAAACATATACCAAAACACCATATCAAAGCATATACCAAAAAACCATATCAAAGCATATACCAAAACACTATATTAAAGCATATAACCAAAACACCATATAAAAGCATATACCAAAACACCATATCAAAGCTAATTTTCCTCAACCATAAAATAAGGAAGGATATATAGCCTGCATCTAATCTGCCATCTCCCATGTAGCTTCATCAGGCCCAAATTGTTTCCATTGTACTTTAACTTGCTCGATTTCTCAGTTCCAGAGCATGAGCACCTTTTTCTGCAATATACACTGAGGCTCCAGCTAGAATTATCCATTTGGTTCCACCTGCAATACAGACCAATCAATCATGTGATCAACATATTTAACATACTTCTTAAGTAAAGATACATGGAAAACATCATGGACTTTCACTGTCGGAGGCAGTGCAAGTCAGTAGGCTACTGGCCCAATCCTCTCAATGATACTGAAGGGTCCACAAAATCATGGTGCCATCTTGGTACATGATCCAATCTGCAAGGAGCTCTTCTTTAGTTTGATGTGCAAGTACACCTGTTCCCTAACCTGGAACTCCTTGAACAACCTATTCCTATCTACATAACTCTTCTGCCTATCCTGTGTTGCCTTTAGATTCTTCTTGATCACCTACATTTCTTGTTCCATGTCTGCCAACATATATGGTCCAATCAATAGCCTACTAACCATATCACTCCAACTGATAGGAGTGTTACAACTTCGCCCATATAATGCCTCAAAAGGACTCATCATCAATGACTCTTGATAACTGTTGTTGTATGCAAACTCTACCAAAGGGAGATGCTCTTCCCACTTCCATTGTTGATGCATCACATACATCCTCAACATGTCCTCCGATATTTTGTTGACCCTTTATGTTTTTCCATCTGTCTGTGGATGATAAGTTGTACTAAAGGCCAACTATGTGCCCAAACGTGCAAATAACTCCTTCCAAAACTTGGAAGTGAACTGTGCATCCCTGTCTGACACAATCTTTTATTGAACACCATGCAATCTAACCACGTCTCTAATGAATACTTGTGCCACATCGCTAGCTGAGAATGTAGACTTCATTGGAATGAAATGTGCAACCTTTGTCAACATGTCCATGATAACCATGATAGAATCATGTTGTCCCATTGCCTTCAGCAAACCTATGATGAAATACATTGAAATGACATCCCATTTCCATTCTAGAATTGTGATCAGTTGTAGCAGTCCACCTGGGTGCTTACACTTTGCCTTCACTCGCTGACAATCAAAACACCTAGCCACAAAATCTGTTACATCCCTCTTCAAATTCGACCAATAATAAAATTTCTTCACTATTGTCAGTGTCTTTTGATAACCTGGGTGACCTGAATAAGGTTTCGCATGAAACTCTCTCGAGATCACCTTCTTGAGCTCGTTTCTATCTGGCACATATATCCTTTCTCTGAATCTGACCAATCCATCCATTGTAAGATAATAATCCATGCCCTATGCACCTGCACCTATAACCGTACATGTGCTTGTACCTATACTATCACCTGTACCTATACCAGCACCTTGCTACAACCTATGCACAATATCCATATACCAGACATCTTGCTACTCTGCCTGTAAGATCCTATCCTATAGATCTATCGCATATGAGCATAGTTTCTAAGTGATTTACCTATACTCGTCTTCTGAGACCATCTACCACCTTGTTCTCTTTACCTTTAATGTACTTGATCTCGAAATCAAAATCGCTGATCGTGGCCAACCATCTAGCCTACCTGGTGTTCATAGTTGGCTGGTCAAACAAATACCTCAACCTGATATGATCACTCATAAGTACAAACCTCCTACCAAGAAGATAGTGCCTCCACATCTTCAATGCATGTATGATCGTTTCTAACTCAAGATCATGTGTCGGGTAGCTTTTCTCATTCTTGTTTAGTTTCCAGACTCATAGCATACCACCTGCCCATCATGCATAAGGACTCCACCAAGCCCTCTCTTGCAATCATTTATGCATACAACAACAAAAAAATTTCCAAATCTGCAATTTGTAGCACAAGTGCATGTGTCGATAACTGCTTAAGTTTCTCAAATCTAGCCTCACACTCCTCTGTCCATTCAAACTTATTACCTTTCCTTTACAATGATGTGATAGGATAAGAAATCTGCGAGAAGTTCATGATGAACCTCCCATAATAGTCTGCCAGACCCATGAAATATCTCACCTCGTAAACACTTTTAGGAGCTACCCACTCCATAGTGGCCCTTATATTCTCTGGATCTAGTGAAAATCCCTCCTTGGAGACAACATGCCCCAATTAATGTACCTCAGTCTAAACGAAACTACACTTGTTGAGCTTAGCATAAAATTGATTCTCTCTCAACGACCACAACATTGCTGCTAAATGCTCGGCATGCTCTTCCTCATTTTTAGAATATACCAATATATCATCAATGAACATAATAACAAACTTATCCAAATATGGACGCAACACATTATTCATCAAACACATAAGTGTAGCTGGAGCATTAGTCAAGCCAAATGGAACAACAACAAACTCATAATTCCCATACCTGGTCCGGAACGCAGTCTTGTAATCTTCCTCCTCTTTGTTCCGTACCTGATGGTATCTGTATCTCAAGTTGATCTTTGAGAACATTGTTTCTCCCTTCAGCTGATCGAACAAGTCATCAATCCTCGACAAAGGGTACCTGTTCTTGACAGTCACTTTGTTCATCTTCTTGTAATCGATGCATAGTCTGAGAGTACCATCTTTCTTCTTCACAAACAATATCGGTGCACCCCAAGGTGATACACTTGGCCTAATGTATCCCTTGTCCAACATTTCCTTCAACTGCAACTACAACTTTAACTCAACTAACTCACATGTGTTCATCATGTGCTTTTGATGTTGGTGTTTCCACTAGAACTAACTCAATAAAAACGTATACCTCCCTATGAGGTGGAAACTCTGTAATATCCTCAGGAAATACATCCTGAAACTTTTGAAAAACTGGGTACCTGCTCAACACATCTACATCCTTAACCTCCTTACCGTTATCACTAGAAATGTTCACTACAAATAACATACACCCTTTACTGTGAATACGCTTTGACTTCATAGATGTCACCATCCTAACTAATGTGGCTTTCTTCTTACCCTACAAGACTCTTGGTTCCCCATTGTTATTAACACACTCAATATCTTTATCATATCAGTCTACCTTGGTTCTATGAAGATACAACCAATCCATGCCCAACAACATACTGTATGATCCCAATACTAATATATTTAGATGTGTTGTGGTAGACATACCATTCAAGTCAAATGTGAAAGCTCTTACTCCAATGATGAACTCGCTTCTTTGTACCTGTAGCCAACTGCACTAACCAAGATTTTGCATGCAATTCCTTACTCAAGCCACACTTATCCACCAAGTCAGGACTAACCTAGTTATAATTAGATCCAAGGTCAATCAAAATAGAAATAACTTGATCACAAATCTTACCGTCCACCTTAATGATACATTCCTAATGTTATGCCTGCCTATTGTCCATTGTTTCATAGATATGTGGAATACTATGACCAACATCCCCAATATTCTGTGCCTCCTATGCATTGTATATCTTAGGCCTACCACCTTGATGTTGCGAACAGTCTCTCCTAAGGTGTTCCTCACCACATGTCCAACTCTCCAACTGACGAGTGCCCTCACCTCAATGTCGCTGCTGTTGTGACCCGTGTCCCTGTCTAGTTGCAGTAAAATTCTTTTGTGGTGCCATATTTTCTTTCCCATCTCCATTCTGAAGCCTTGTTCTCTTAGGCTGCCATTTACCTCTAACTTTGTCTTTTCCCTTCCATCCTTGTTGAGATTCATTCTTACCCTTTAAGTGTTCATAGCAATGCTTCAATTTCCCAATGACTTACTCAAGTGACCGAGGCTTGTCATACTCAATCCAATATCTAAATTCTAATGGAAATCCACTGACAAATCTCTGAACTTTAGCCTTCTCATCAGTAAGATATGGTACATCCCTCAATAGCTCCAGAAACTTGGTCATGTACTCTTAATCTGTCATTGATCCCATCTTTAGCTCATAGAATTCTTTGGCCTTACTATCGTAGTACCTCTCTAACAAGTACTTCTTCCTAAAAAGCCTCGTAAACTACCTCCAACTTAAGTCATATGTGTTGATGCCTCTAACCCGATTAACATCTTCCCACCAAATGTCTACTTTACCTTTCAAGTTGAAGATAGCTATTCTAGCCTTCATGTTATTTGTGTACTCATGCAACTCAAATAATTTTTTCATCCCAAGTATCAAAGCCTCTACCTCTTATGGCTTATTCACATCTCCATCAAAAGTAGGTGGTTTTTCTTTCTTGAATTCATTCGGAAAGTACCTATCATTCCTCCTACAAGGATGATAGAGATCAAAATCATGATGTCTATCAGAACCAGAACTAGAATAGTAAATGTACTCATTTCCCCTCCTATATGGAGTGTCCAACAACCTACCATACCTCACTATGTCAAATCTATCTGACCTATGTCTACCAGGAGACCTACTGCCATATGCCCCATTAGTTACATCCTCGTGTCCATGGCTGATCTGAAGCAGCCCTTGTCACTGCAAGTCTGACAAACTCTGAAGAAGTATAGCATTAACCTTCGCTTGCTTCTCTTGTGCCTATATGATTTGGTCATTATCTACCTTACAACTCCTTATATCTTCCTTCAAGCTTCTCAATGTATTGGCCAAATTAGAAGTATGCCCCACACGACACTTCTCATCTGATGCATAGGGATATTCTACATAATCTACCACCTTTGTATCCATTTTATCTCTTTCTTGCAATGCATAATATGTTAGATAAACCAAATTACAATAAATCAACATACCTTAGTATAGCTTGGGGAGGATACCTTGTCTTCAAGATCACCAAATCAGCATGATACATGTATAACATTATCATAACAACATATAGACGTACACAAACAAATGTGTCAACACATAAACATCACTCTAGTGAGGGTTCAGTCGTCAATGCAAAGCCATATCAACAATGCATGTTATGACCTCATGCATGACAACAACCATTACTCCATTGTACACATTTCCACATGAAACCATCAATATGCATAAGCAATGCCTAACCAACTACACATACGCATAAACGCATGTAGTGGAGCTTAAGCGATCAATCCTTCTAATCAACCTACAAGACTGATATATGTAATCAAATATACAACAATGAAACATAACATACAAGGATGTAAGTAGGTGACATATAATCAACATGTAAGCGACATATAACCATATACAACCAATCATATACTCATGACAAATGCATCCCACAAAATAAACATCAAATTCTCCATGGAAACCTTACTACAACCATAATCAATCATCAAGAAAATGCAACAAGCACATGGAATGCAAGTGTAAGATACACACATGAAACTGACATGCATGCATGACCAACACATACTGCCCATCCATTTTGAGGGTTTAACCATGCTTTGATACAACTCTGTAACACCCTCCTCCCACATCTACCCAAGTAACTAGCCAACCAGGGTAAACATGAGATGAGAGGCTACTATGATTGGATTTGACCTCCTATGTGACCTTAAGGAAGTGGAATCAATGGAAACATCACACACAGTCATCCAATATCAGCTTCAAAATCCTTGACAAGGGATAAGTCAACCACTCAGACAGATTGTCCCTAGGTCCCACTGATGTTATGGACATCTTAGGCCTCAGTCGCTCCCATGCTATGGGCAAGAGAGCATCTAGAAACCCAATTTCACTCTCAAGGGCTTGCCTGTTAGGGACCAGAGACTAAAATTGCCAGTTATATGCAAGCGACCCAAATATTTAAGCCACTTTTTTAGGCCTAGAGCCCAAGTCACTGCCCAAAATAGAGTGATAGCTTAAAATCAGTAAAAGTATAGGGAGATAATGATGTCATTACTACATGTGGTGACATCTTAGTGGTGACACGTGTCACTCGGATTTGGCCCACTTAGCCACCTAATAGTGTTGAATCTAACTACCACGTGTCTTGCCGTACCGCCATGTCCTTCTGATGTCAATTGACACTACAACTTCTCGGAGCCAATCTCATCCCATCATGTGTCCTACTAGAGGAGAGAGAAGGAGTCTCAATTAACCTTACATTTTGCAACATAATCCTTTGTTAACCATATCAATAACATTGGATATCGTAACTTCTTTAAATACATAAGAAGTTTCGATATTCCAATAGGCTCCGAACTCTTATATTCTGATGTGATATCTGCTTTGACCTTCGATATTGCAACCTGCTCTGATGCTCCGAGGTTCTGATGTTCTGCCTGCTTTGATGCTCCGAGGTTCTGATGTTCTGCCTACTCTGATATCTGATATGATGGTCTCTAGGGTTCCAATGTCGGGTATCGATGGGTTTCGATCTCCAATATTTCATCCTTCTTAGAACTTCACATCCCCGAACTTAGGCAACCCATATCGTTGAATCCCAAAGACCATTTTTAGACTTGCGCATACCATTGGAAATCTCTTATAGAGAATTTTCCAATGGAGAAGGTATGATGTAGGCTTTTAGCTAATCTTCTACCTCTGAGATCGTTGTAAAATCTTTGCCACACTTTGCTCCTTGACTCTTCTTCTTGTGCTTGGAATGATGAACTCCCAACCACCATAGGCATCATTTTATGTCTTGTCTAGTAGGCCTACTATTATGATGATTTTCTACAAAGCATTCCAACAACCATGGGATTCCTTTGGAACAACACAGTAGTCATCATTTTATGGATTTTCTAGTAAGCTTGCTACTATGATGATTCTCTACATAAATCCTGCAACTACCATAGGAGTCCTCTTGAGCCATGCATCTGCTGCGACACGCATTCATGCCAGTTTGGTTGACATCAATGCCAACATAAATTCCAATACTCCAATTTTCCAACAACATTTTCCATCCTTTCCCTTTTGACATCAATGAAACATTATGCTCAACAATCTCCCCCTTTGTCATTTATGACAATAGTTCCAAACCTTGTTGTAGCAGCTCCCCCTGACACCAAGTAGGGTTCTCTCCAATTATGCATTCCCCCTAACATATATAATCATGATTCCACTCATCATTTATTCTCCCCCTTTTACATCAAAGGAAAAGAATGCACCAAAGGAAAGAAACTCCTCGTGAAACTTTGCAACCTACCTATTAATTGAAGAAATGAGTTGAGTAGCTGCCGAAACTCATTAAAATTGAATCTTTTGGGTGTAGGAGAAACAAATTTATTTGTTGGCTGAGATATTCAAAGGGTTCTTGTGCCAAAGGCTTCGTTAATTTATCTGCAAGATTCTCATTAGTGACCACATATTCACGTCAAACAACATTAGCAACAACCTATTCTCTTAGAAAATGAAACTTAATTGGAATATGCTTGGCCTTGGAATGCATGACAAGATTTTTAGAGATGTTGATAGCACTATTGTTATCACACATGATTGGAATTGAGTCATGCAACTCCACCTTTATGTCCTTTAAGGTCTATTTTATCCATTGAATTTTTTGTTGATATAAAGATGATCTGAGGTTGTCATCAATGTCAACCCAAGCAGCACCAGGGGCTACCCTGATCTTGCAAGGGAATTTTGAATTGAAAAAATACTCTATTTTGAGTCAAGGATCTTCTAGATAGATTATACTCATCGAGATGTTTCCGTTGATATATGGCACGCCAAGTAATTCTTCACATTTTGAGAGATATTCATGCTTGAAGTTAGTAACCATAGTTAGTCGGCTAAAACCCTATGGGGTTGTGGCATGGCACTCATAATTGGCTTTGGTAATTGAATAGACATTAATTAATAATTTTTTAAGCTCATAAAATCCCTCCAACGTTCTCTGTAGAAGCCCCTCTCAACTCTATAAAAAGAAATTTCATATATCCTCCAAATATAGTGATCGTGGAATTTTCGCTATAACTTCATTTCTGTGAAGTCTTAGATTTTGAAATTAAAAAAAAAAATTGATTTTCAATCTTGATGAACGTCTTGACCAAATTTTAGATCTTGGTTTGCTATATTTTCGGAGATATGATCTATGGAAGTTAGGGTTTTTGTAGGCTGCCAAATTTCATCTCAAAGAAGCGACCTTGGGAAAATCGTCATAACTCTCTCTGAGAAGAGGATTGGAATTCTGTAAAATGTGACGGATAGTTCATGGACTTTAGTTTTCTGTGTATCAATTAGTCCATAATTAGGTCATTATGAGAGATTGTGCATAACTTTTCCTTGAAGAGTCCAAATCGGGTCAAACTTGTGGCATTGGAAAGAAGACTCAGAAGGCTTCTATAGGACTGAAGATTACTTTTGGGAATCTGAAATTGCAGAGATACATCAAATTAAATATCGTGCTCCTAGAAGGAAAGAAAAACTAGATCAAGTGTTGTTAAGGGGTGCAAAGGACCAGACTTTCTAGGGAAGCAAAGAGCAAGGTGCAATAAAATGATGCAGCAGAGGTAAGATATAGGTAAGTATATTCTATATATGCATGTTCATCTATTAATTGCATTAGGTTCTTTGTATTCTAATTTTTTGCTTTTGTTTAGCACTGACATATGCTCTGCAAGATGAGGTAAGTTTTGCTATTATCATGTCATGGGTATTTCCTCGAAGACTTTTTGCAGGTATTATATATTCATCAAGAGAAGAATCAATGCATAATCTAATGTTATAAAGAATGAGAAAGGGTAGCATGACAAGAGAAGAAATCAAGGTGCATAACAATAGCAAGAAGTTCACCACATGAAGTCTTCAAGTGGGCAGCACTGCATGCAGACATTGTAAAAGTATCATTGTACAGATTCATTGTAAAAGCATCTTTGTAAAAGTTGTACAAGTGTCCATCTACCAAGAGTTGAAGAGGCAGTGCCGGGAGGTCTAGGATCATCATTAGGTGGTTGTGTCATAGTCGGGTTTATGGTCTAATGTGTCGTCTTCTTCTACATCATTCTATATCATTTTAAAGTGGACCATTTTCCCTGGTATGAGAGTCCATTCTTCTTTTATTATTCTATAGGGTGGAAGGGTGGTGCCAAACTGGTGCATGAAGTCACCAACAGGTTCAAGCCTGTGAAAACTTCAGGGTGGTAGGGTGGTGCTATGGTGAGTTTTAGCTCATTGGGTGTTGGGGCATCCGTTCAGTTGACTACTAGAGAATCTCGGGCATTGTAGCGTCCATCCAGTGGGAGCTGGAGGAGAATGATTTTCTAGATTCTAGGAAGTTGGAGATTTCTTTTCAATTGGAGCTGAAGATTAAAGACTTATTAGAAAATAATTCGGTGGTTTTTAACTGGAGGGGGTTTTCCACCTAAAATTTTTGTGCCTCCTGTGTTCTTTTATTCACTATTGTTACTGCATAAACATTAATGATATTGAAGATTAACTAATGCTATGAAAAGATTTAAAAGTGCTAATTTCTAAGGAATACTGATTCACCCCCCCAGTATTTTCCAACAATTGGTATCAGAGCTTGGTTCCTTCAATAGCAGTTTAACAACTGGAAGGAGATCATGGAGCATACCAAGAAGGGTGTACCTCTATTCAATGAAAATAATTATGCACTCTTGAAAGGAAAAATGGAGGTTTATCTCTTGGCACAAAGTTATGAAGTATGGGACACTATTCAAAATGGCTTTACACCAATCGCAGATGAACAAGATAAGAAGAATTTGGTAAATGATGCAAAAGCAAAGAATATTATTATCAATGGACTTATTGAATCTTCTTATCATAAGGTTTTTGGTTGTAAAACCACCAAAAATGTATGGGACAAGCTTGAGAATATATATGCAGGTGACTCAAATGTCAAAGAAGCACAGCTTCAAATCTACAGAGCAAAATTTGAGCAACTCAGAATGAAAGAAGATGACAACATTGTTGCATACTTCCAACACGTTGATGAAATAACCAACACTCTAGAAGGATTGGGAGAGCATGTTGATGAGAAGACTATTATATGAAATATTCTTAGAACGTTACCAAGAAGATTCAACCCAAAGATATCCGTCTTAGAATACAGTGAAAATCGGGACAAACTCAGCAAAGAGGAATTACATGGAATTCTCATAGCATATGAAATGAGACTTGGTGAAGAAGAGGGTACTTCGCATCTAGAAATTGCGTTCGCTGCATCTAAGAAAACCAATAAGGACAAACAACCTTCAAAGGCAAAGACTTGCACCTGCACTTGCAAGTGTGAAGTAAAGGAAGATGATGAAGAAGGCTTTTCAAATGGAGAATATGCTTACTTTACGAGAAAAATAAAAATTGGTAAGGGAAAATTCAAATTTAAACTTCCATTGATATGTTTCGGTTGTGGTGAGGTTGGGCATTTCATAGCAAAATGTCCAAACAGAAGTGATGGAAACTCAAAAGGAAAGAAAGGCTTTAAGAAATTCAACAAGAAAGGCAAGAAGAAAGGATTCAAAAGGAACTTTCTATCTAAAGAAGATAGCTCATCATCCGATGAAGACAGTGACAGTGAAGAAGAAGCCAATGAGAGAGTATTGTTTATGGCCAAGGACAATAAACAAGAGGTATCAAACAACGAAGAAGAAGGGTTGACAATGAAAAATTTTCTGAGGTAATCAAGCTTATAAAAGAGCTCAAGGCTGAGAATATCTGTTCCAATACTCTTGAAGAACAAGTTCAAGGTCTCAAAATTGAAGTTAAATAACACAAACGTATTGAAGAGTCACTTCAAAAGAAGTTGGAAGAAAGAAACCGAGAAAGGGAAGCATTAGAAGCCAAAGTAGTCTTGTTGCGTAAGGAAGTGAAGAAGGGAAAAACTGTCCAAAACTATGCCAACAGCTCAAGGGCATTGGAAGAACTCATCAACAATAAATGATGTTACAATGACAAAACTGGCCTCGGTTACAAAGAAGAAGAAGTAGGACCTTCTACAACAAAATACAATGAACCTATGAGATCTAACAGACACATATACTTCATTGAACAATATTCGCAAGAACATCCTTGGAAGACAATTCCCCGACAAATATTTCCATCCAGGTACCAACATATTTTTCATGGCTATTGTTATTCATGTGGAAAATTTGGTCATAAAGCCGTAGAATGTCGCACGTACCCTAGGAACCAATACAATTCTAGGAGATCTGTCAAATATGAACCTCCCAAGGCTCAACGAAATATCAATAGATTTGAACATTTAAGAAATATTGAATGTTACAAATGTCAAAACTTTGGACACATAGCCAGAGACTGTAGACTTGAAAATCTTCTAGAAGAATCTTCGAAGCCATAGAACGAACGAACGTGGAAGAAGAAGAACACTGATAATTGTGCTTTCGCTCTCAAGGCTCAAAACAAAAAATATGTGTGGTATGTTGATAGCGGTTGCTCAACGCATATAATCTAAGACAAAAACAGATAGTGGAGAGCATAAATGTTACATTTGATGAAGATAGTGTTCTAACGAATAATGATGAGGATCTAGAAAATTTGAAGCTTGAGACAGAGACTGAAAAAGGTACAGAGAAAATTCTAGAACAAGAAGCAACTGTCAACTAGGAAGAAGTAAATAATGATCAACAAGATATACAGGAACAACAACAAGAAGCTCCTCCAAAGAGAACAAAATAATGGATTCAAAAGAACCATCCATCAAATCAAATCATTGGTGACATAAATGAAGGAATTGGAAAAAGAATAGGTCGATAGCTTCGTTCATCACAACAAGCTCACATTGATTTTCTAGCAACCTTTGAGCCTAGTAGTTTTGAGGAAGCTAGCCAGAATGAACATTGGGTAGAAGCTATGAATGAAGAATTGGATCAAATCGAGAAGAATAACACCTGGGAATTAGTTCCACGACCAAAAGATAAAAATGTCATTGGGACTAAATGGGTGTTCAGGAACAAATTGAATGAAGATGGACAGGTTACCAGAAACAAAGCAAGATTGGTTTGTAAAGGCTATGCACAAGTGGAAGAAATTGATTTCAACGAAACATTTGCACCAGTTTCCATAATGGAAGCCATCTGGATGTTTTTTCGCCTCTGCATGCTCAAGAAAAATAAAATTTTATCAAATGGATGTTAAGTCAGCATTCTAAATGGAGAATTAGAAGAAGAATTTTACATCGAATAATCTAAAGGTTTTCTACTATAAGAAAAAGAAGACTATGTTTGCAGGTTAAACAAGACTCTATATCGTCTCAAGCAGGCTCCCAGAGCATAGTATGCTCATCTTCACAAATATCTATGTCAACAAGGGTTCAAGAAAGGTAATGTTGATAACAATCTTTGCATACAAATAGATAAGGATAATTTAACAATCGTTGAGGTATATGTGGATGATATAATCTTTGGTAGCAATGATGATAGACTAAGTAAGAACTTTGCTACAAGGATGCAAAGTGAGTTTGAGATGTCTTTACTTGGTGAGTTTACATACTTCTTAGGGCTTCAAATATTTGAGCAAGAGAAAGGAATATTTATATTTCAAGCCAAGTACATCAAGGAAATGCTCAAG
This sequence comes from Pinus taeda, assembly GCA_000404065.3. Classification (NCBI taxonomy): domain Eukaryota; kingdom Viridiplantae; phylum Streptophyta; class Pinopsida; order Pinales; family Pinaceae; genus Pinus; species Pinus taeda. The sequence continues at coordinate 102,907 of APFE031030981.1, forward strand.
AAATTCAAAATGGAAGATTGCAAACCCGTCCTTACTGTCATGCGGAAAGAGTTAATCTTGCGGACAAAACCAACCTCCCTAGAAGCCTAAGACTTTCTAGTGACAAACAAGACAATCAAGAGCAATCCTTCTCTAAATATGCATTTACCATACAAGAAATCAAGTGTTTAGATCCTACCTGTAGTCCAACGCTGTTGTAGTAGTCTAGCCTCGTCGATCCAGATGAGCTCCTCCTTCACTTCGAAACCTGCATTCACTAACAATCAAACGATTACATAGCACCTGAATATCTCATAAAATAAAACATATTCAACATACAGACCAAGGAGTATATGAAGCAACTCATTAATAACAAATTCTTGAGAAGAATGGACTTATTTGTATTAATAGGAAACAAAAGAAACCATTACAACCTGAGCCTTGGTGTTGTGCAAGTTCCTCCCAGGGTCCAGCAAGAGTTTTCCTTTACTTTGATAAGCTCACCCACTTCCAAATGAAAAAAGAAAGTATGGGAATCTCTCCTCACAAGCTTCTACAAGGAAGTCCTAATTCCAGCAGCATCTACCCTTTGGAATGTTCAGCTTTCAACCTCTCCTTCTCTGGCCCAATGCCTGTATTTATAATGTTCTAGAGGAAGTTAATCA
>APFE031030981.1:108554-140001 GCA_000404065.3 Pinus taeda
TTTTAAGTGTTTTAATACATATACGCGGGTTAGCTATGTAGACCCCGCGTATACACGCGTTTTACTCAGGGCAATGTCGCGTACAGGGAATAAAACACTGTTTTTTAGATATATGACCAGGTCTGGAAGGAGGGGTTGCCCTAGGCCATGGCTGAAGCATCACAAACCATACTGGTGAGATTTGGAGCTATAACAATCCTTATTGTAGGTTCATGGATTGCTTCAGAAGGAGAAAATCATTGTGTCTATAAATCCGAGTTGCAAGCAAAATCTCATAAATGTCAACTTGGCAAAAAAATTGCAAGTGCGAGCAAAACACATTGATAACACACAAGTTGATGATGAGGATGTTCAAGTTTATAAGGTTTTGAAGCTTTATATGAATAAGTATGTGTTGCATGGTGATTTTTATACTTCAGATATGGATAACATGGATGTTGTTTTGGGATATCCTTGGATGGAATCCGTGGGTACTATCAATATTCATGTGCAGAAGAAATTCCTGAAGCTCTGGTATAAAAAGAAGAAAATTACATTGGAGGATATTTCCATTAAGACCCAAGTAGAGAGTATGGAGGCAGAAGCACAAAGATCTAAGGAGACTTACACATCAGATGGTGAGCAGTTGATGGTTGACAATCAAACACAAACAAAGGCTGAAGCAGAAAAGGTTACAGGTGATGACACATCAAATGAGGGCTCAGTGGTTGAAGTAATATTGGAAGATAAGACACCACAACAGGCACCACAACATGCACTAGATAACAGTCACGCTCCAGTAAGGGGTGAATTAAAGAAAAAGACACCGTGGGTTAAAACTTCAACATATCATCACCCACATCACCCCGCAAGAAACAACCAACAAGATGGCAACCAATTGGCCACAAGGACAACAACCCACGAATGACAGATAGAGAGGAGCAAAGATCCACCTATTACACATCAACACAAAAGAGCTGCCAGGGTCAACTTCCATCTCAAGTGAGTGAGGCACCAATGAGATCGAGGGTTCACCTTTCTCTTGGATGGCTAGATGCATGTGCATGGTACCAGTGGACTACTCCTTTGAGTAGATCTTATTATTTGTGTTCTTCCCATGTTTCGGGGACGAAACATGTTAAGGGGGGTGGAATGTTATATACTTAGGGGGGATAATATGGGGTACAAAGGGAGGTACCCAAGGGAATAATGTAATAATGGGATGGGCCATAGTAATAAATAAGGTGGTTAACTCATGTCATGTAAGGGACCACAAGTAGTTAGTAATAATGTAATGGGCCCATAGTATTAGATAGATGGTATTGAGGGAACCATGGTAATGACCCATGGTATTGTATGTATGAGGCCTATATAGAGGCTAGAGACTCCACATTGAGAGGTGTCAAGGAATATTGTACGAACATGCATATGGCTTGTGGAGTGTTCTCCTTCCTTAAGGAGTGAATGTATGGTGTTTCCCTACCTTAAGGGTTTTGATATCAATAAAGAAGGATTTCTATCTATTTCTATCTTATTATTTCTGGGTATATTTGCATTATCTTATATTTTTGGATCAGATCTATAACATATATCCTCCTGCAGGGCCAAGTTTTCCCATTGTAAAAATATGTAAGCAACCACCAGTGCACCTGGAAGAAAGAATCTGTTCACCCCTTGTAGTAGCGGAGGCACTGGAATTTAAAGATCACACTGAAGACAACGTTGTCAATAATTTTATAAATCATCTAGCTAATGTGAGTAATGTACAGTGTCAGATGTTGAAAGCAATCCTTGATAACAAAGCCATGTAAGATCCCCTGAAGGATATAGACGATTAACATATTCAGACGACTGTTGTTCATAACAGCAAACCCGTTGAGATCGAGCTAGGAAAAGTTCTAAATATCAATGAAAATTTGGATAGCGAATAGCAACAGAAGCTTATCCAGGTCTTACAGAAAAATAAAGGGGCTTTTTCCTGGGATTATCCTGATATGAAAGGGATAGAACCACATCTATGTACACACCAAATCTATACAGAGAATGATGCTTGACCCATCCAGCAGCCTCAAACGGGGTTGAGCCCACACCTCAAAGATATCGTAAAAGAGGAATTGCAGAAGCTACTGGATGTAAATTTTATTTATCCTATCTCAGACAATAAATGGGTCTCTCCATTCGTGGTTGTCCCTAAGAAAAATGGGAAGTGGTGTATTTATGTAGAATATTAGGAGCTGAACAAGGCAACATAGAAAGATCACTTCCCCCTCCCATTCATTGATCATGTCCTCTATACGTTGGCAGGGAAGTAGGCTTCAGCAGTTACAATCAAATTCAGATTTACCCTGAAGACCAGCATAAAAAACCTTCACCTATCCCTAGGGCACATTTGCATACAAGGTACTGCCATTTAGCTTGCGTAATGCCCCAACCATGTTCCAGAGAGCTATACTTAGCATCTTTGTTGACCTAATAAATGAAAGACTTGAGGTGTATATGGATGACTTTACTCCATACGGGGATGACTTTGGTCAAGCATTGCAAACACTAGAAAAGGTCTTAGAATGATGCATTCTTACCAGGTTATGTTTAAGCAATGTCAAGTGTCACATGATGTTGATCGAGGGTGTGATCTTGGGACATTATATCTCTGCAACAGGAATATAGGTAGATCCAGCAAAAATACAGGTAATTCTTTTACTGCCTACCCCCTGCACTCAAACAAAGGTACGTAGCTTCCTGGGATATGCAGGTTATTATCGTAGGTTTATTAAAAAAAATACATAGTTGCACCCTTATATTCTCTAACTAGAAATGTTGATTTCAGTTGGTCTGACAAGTGTGACACAGCTTTTGCAAGTTTAAAGAAACTAGTCTCCACAACATCGGTATTACAGAGACCAAACTGGGAGTTGCCTTTCCACATCTCCACAAACGCATCAAATGTAGTTCACTGTCCTCAGCCAGGAGGAGGACAAGAAACCTAATGCTATATATTATATTAGCAAAAATATCACTTTTGTAGAACTTAATTATACAGTGACAGAAAAATAATTCTTAGCTTTTATTTATGCAATAAACAAATTTAGACATTATATAACCGGCTACCAAATCTTTTTGTACACTGATCCTTCTATCATTCGGTATCTAGCTAATAAACCAATCACAAATGGTTGAGTAACATGGTGGTATTGCTTTTGCAAGAGTTCGACATTACCATTAAAGATCGTCTGGGGAAGGAAAACCCAGTTGCTGATTTTCTATCTCGAACCCTGAAGGTGAATCATCCACTGGCGGTAGATGACCAATTTCCAAATGAACACCTGTTTTCCATGGAAATCAAGATGCCATGATACGTAGATGTGGCAAATTATCTGGTAGTAGGGAAGGTACCTAAACATTTGACGATAAGAGAAAGAAAACTGATTGTTCAGTGCACCGCCTGGTTCTCATGGATAGGCAAATATCTTTTTCATACAGGGGCTGACATGTGCATAGACAAATATATCCGTGAGGGTGAGATCCATGACATTCTGAAGGCTTGCCATGATGAACCCTGCGGGGGACATTTCGCAGATCAAAGGACAGGACAAAAGGTATTACAAATGGGTTATTATTGGCCCACTGTTTTTAAGGATGCTAAAAAATATTCCTATGCCTGTGATAGTTGCCAAAGGATGGGTTGGCCTGGTCAATCTAATGCAATGCCTCTGCAGCCCCAATTAGTCATAGAACCCTTCGAGTGCTGGGCATTGGACTTCGTAGGTCCATTCCATCCACCATCCAATCATAAGGCCTACATACCGGTAGCCATGGATTATGTGACAAAATGGGTGGAAACAATAGATTTACCAAGAGCCATAGAGGAAGCAGTGATTAACTTCCTTTTTGGGCTATTTGTGCAGTATGGATTACTACAAGAAGTGATCATAGATGGGGGAAAGAAATTCACAGGGCACAAGATTACTACCACTCTCAGAAACCATCATATTACTTATAGGATCACTTCTCCATACCACCCGCAGACGAACGAGCAAGTCGAAAGCACCAATAAGGTTATAGAAGCGATTCTAACCAAGACAGTCTCAACACGCTGGTGAGATTGGGTTGCTAGATAGCGAAAGTCCTTGTGGGCCTATTGTACGACTTGGAGGAATACTACTAGATACTCTCCATACCAGCTTGTGTTCCATAAAGAACCAATTTTTCCAATCGAATTCGAAATAAAGACTCTAAGAATGGCCCAGGAAGTGGGGCTGGATTTAACAGAAGCCCAAACCAAGCGTCTTTAGAAAATTAACGAACTAGATGAGGCTCGATTTCTTGCGTTGCAATGAACTGCAATAATCCAGCAACGAAGGGAAAAATGGCATGAAAGCCTTATAAAGAAGAAAATGCTTCAAAAATGGGATTGGGCACTTCTATACAATTCCAGATTCGAGGACTTCTCGGGCAAGTTGCAAACAAGATGGCTCGGCCCTTATGAAATTCAAGAAGTGCATAATAATGGTACTCTTCCCTTGACTACCATAGATGGATCCAACCATTATTATAAGGCAAATGGGCATCAAGTGCGCCTCTATCATCAATCACTTACCAAGGAGTCTTTCTACGAGCAGGAACGCGAGAACCCCTCCATGCAAATTCTAGCTATAGGGAATGAGAACCTAACAACTTTTCCTTCAAAAAAATGAAATTGCTTGAGAAATTGTAAATAATGTACATATCTTTGTAGGAATTACCATTTTTAGTTTCATTTTCCTCTTTTTGTTTTTTGTTGTTCAAACAATTGAACATCTTCCATTCAATTGATTGGACAACACATTTTCCTCTTTTTGTTTTTTTTGTTGTTCAAACAATTGAACGCCTGTGTTTAATTGATTGAATAACACATTTTACTCTTTTTCATTTTTGTTGTTCAAACAATTGAATGTTTGTCATTCAATTGATTGAACATCACATTTTCTTCTTTTTGTTTTTTTTGTTCAAACAATTGAACATCTGTCGTTCAATTGATTGAACAACACATTTTATTCCTTTTGTTTTTGTTTTTCTAACAATTGAACGTCTATTGTTCAATTGATTGAACATTACATTTTTTTCTTTTTGTTTTTCACTATTCAAACAATTGAACGTCTTTTGTTCAATTGATTGAACAACACATTTTCTTCCTTTTGTTTTTTTGTTGTTCAAACCTTTGAACGTTTGTCGTTCAATTGATTGAACAACACATTTTTCCTTTTTGGTTGTGTTGTTCAAACAATTGAACGTCTTCCGTTCAATTGATTGAACAACACATTTTATTTTTTGTTTTTCGATGTTCACACAATTGAACGTTTGTCGTTCAATTGATTGAACAACACATTTTCCTCTTTTTGTGTGTCTTGTTGTTCAAACAATTGAATGTTTGTTGTTCATTTGATTGAACATCAAATTTTCCTCTTTTTGTTCTTTTTGCTTTTCAAACAATTGAACGTATGCCATTCAATTGATTGAACAACACATTTTCCTCATTTTGCTTTTTGTTGTTCAAACAATTGAATGTCTGTCGTTCAATTGATTAAACAACAAATTTTCTTCTTTTTGTTTTTGTTGTTTAAACAATTGAATGTCTTCCATTCAATTGATTGAACAACACATTTGCTTCCTTTTGTTTTTGTTGTTCAAACAATTGAACGTTTGTCATTCAATTGATTAAACAACACATTGTTTCCTTTTGTTGTTTCGTTCTTCAAACAATTGAACGCCTGCCATTCAATTGATTGAACAACACATTTTCTTCCTTTTGCTTTTTTGTTGTTCAAACCTTTGAACGTTTGTCGTTCAATTGATTGAATAACACATTTTCCATTTTTGTTGTTTCATTGTTCAAACAATTGAACGTCTGCCATTTAATTGATTGAACAACACATTCTTTTCTCTTTTTGTTTTTCGCCGTTCAAACAATTGAATGTGTGCCACTCAATTGATTGAACACCACATTTTCCTTTTTGGTTTCGTTGTTCGAACTATTGAACAACTCTTGTTCAATTGATTGAACAACACAATTTATTTTCATTTATTTTCGTTGTTCAAACTATTGAATGATTGCCATTCAATTTATTGAACAACACAATTTGTTTTCATTTGTTTTCACTGTTCAAACAATTGAACGAATGTTGTTCAATTGATTGAACAACACATTTTGTTTTTATCTTTATTTTGTCATTCAAACAATTGAACGACTGCCGTTCAATTGATTGAACAACACTTTTTGTTTTTCATTGATTTCACTGTGTAAACGATTGAATGATTGTCGTTTAATCGATTGAACAACACTTTTCATTTTCTACATTGATTTTTCCGTTCAAACGATTAAACGATTTCCGTTCAATCGATTGAACAACACCTTTTAAGAAGCTAAATTGTGATTTTTTCTCATTTTTTTCTTGATCATTATGTCGTTTTCTCTTCTTCTTTTGTATTGCAAATAAGCACCATTTGAATCTATTTGTGCCTCTTATAAGGAAAAACGGTAATAATAATATCATTATGACTTCTAAAAACCTTTTGATGGTTATCTTTATTCATAAGCTAATACGGTGTATCTTTAGAATGACCGCCTGAACATATTTTCTTTTGGACACATCACGAAATGATTCATTATTCTTAATCCATGCTAGCTTATGTTTATACTCCCAAATAAATAAAACTCATTGATATAATGATAAGGGGATAAGATTATAACACTTTCATTGACATCTTTTTACTTCTTACACCATCCCTGACTCTTAAGGAGCAAATGAGCCTCCTTTTTTCTACAATAATAATTCCAAAAGAAAAATAAAATATCAAAATGCTTAAAACATTGTCTAAAGAGGATAGGGGGTCTCATCACGAGCCAGCCTACCATGATAATAAGGATGTAACAGGTGACATTCCAATTTAGCTACCAAACCAAGTCAATGAATTTCTTGATAATTAATATGTCAAAAGAACAAGGGTTCTCATCACGAGCCAACCTGATCACTTTGTTACACCCTAGTGAGTGGCACTATGGTTATTTGGTCACCATGCTAGCATAGTGGTCTCTTTATGACAAAGAAAAGAAGAATTAACTATAAGGACTCTAGCTCATTTGGGGGGTTTAAAAACTCAACCTTGCCTTGGCTATGAACGTCTGCTGGCAGTAGTGGCTCTGCTTGTGGTATTGGAGTATCATATTATATTGCCATATGTCATCTATCTTTTATCACCTATGGATTTATTTTTAAGGAGAATTTCCATTCGAGTAGCACTTTTACAAGCCGAATAGCATGGTGACTTTAATCTATATTCATTATATTCCATACCTCCAATCATTAAATGATAGTATTAAACACATAACACTGATTATGCTGATGTGATAAATATCCCTCATGGTGAAGATATTTGACATAATGAATTAAAAATTGTTGTTTTTATTTGATTTGGCCAATTCACGTCTGACGACGAATATTGCTTAAATGTTTTACTGATTTGTGTGTTGTGTTTTTAGATTGGTTGCTGACATTTATTTCACATTAGTATATTTGCTTTCCTTTCGCATGCTGAAAGGACGTGGATGCCCTTTTCTCATTAGAAGGGTAATGGCCTACATATGCATGACAAGTATCATAGTTATGGATAATTGTGTGACAATCATTCGAATTTCCTCCGAAGTACGAACCACATGATGAGTATGAATGTGTAATAATTGGTAGGAAAATATGATTAGACGAAGAATGGCAACCATTATGGCAGGCATGTGAACTTATGATCCTGCATTAAGTATGGCTGACAGGATGAATGACTTAACTAAAAATGATAATAATTGTCCAAACAACATCATTTCCCTATTAATTGTTGTAACATGCATTGTTGTTGTTCTGAATTGTAGGGGTAAAACACAATTTCATACAAGTAAACGAGCCTTAGGTGTAGCAGCCATGGGTGGAAGAGCTATTTGGAGTGAACCTCCAGTGCTAATGGTGTCATATCAAGCTCGCAAAATCCTTGAACATGCTGGTTGGTTGCAGTATTTAAACAAATTGTAGGGATTTCATGAGGAGCTAATGCTGGAATTTATGCAAAATTTGCGGAATGGTAGCATAATGGTAAAAGGTATAAGCTTGATGGTTTCTGAATAAGTCCTAGCTGAAGTCACCAAACTTCCAACAGAGGGGGTGAAATGGACAGATAAATGCATCCTTTTATACAGCGCAATTGAAGTATTCTAGGACATGGGCGAGTGGCTGGTATGAGCAGGGAAAGGACTTCATCCGTCTGCATTACAACAACCATGGCAAGAACTGGAAATCATCGTCCAAAGATACATCATCTGCGATGACTGAAACGATGTGGTAAAGCCCCGACAACTGAAACTTATAGCCATTTTAAAGCAAATAATTTCAGTTAATTTACCATTTTATCTGAATTACCTATTACACGATGTCGCGCAATGGGTAAGGATAGCCAAAGACCCACATAGTGTAGTCAGCCATCATGGGTTAATTAAATTAAATATCATAAATAGATTGGCCCAGTAACAATTAGCATGGGACAGTATTATAAATCCTACCTTGGCTCCACCCCTGGAAAATGCGAAAACATAGCAGTAAGGGCTAAGAACCCCAGGGCCAAAGAGAACACTAAAGAGAAAGAATCCCTCTGAACCCTTAGAATCAGCAAAGCATAGGTGCTCTGTGCAAGTGAAAGCCCAGTGACACATCCCAATCCAAGCAGAGGAAGCCGGACCATCCCGCACACCTCCTCCTAGTTCGCAAGACCCTCCTTTGCAAGACTATGAGGAGGAACTGGCCAAGGTATTGGGAATCATGGGAATGTTTGCCGAAGGTAGAGAACAACCAGGGATCATTGCAGCATAGAATTGTACCCCTGACCAGTTGGTCTCTACTGACAACCCTAGTCATGAGCAAACCCAACCATTCGTTGATGCCATGGAGGAACAGAGGGAGTCAATTCCTTCTATGGAAACACCCCTCGAAGTTGAGGTACATGAAGGAGAATCCAGCAAAAAAGAAACTTAGACAATAGGCACTAGTCCAGTGGACCCCCCAGTAGAAGGAAAGCCTGAAGATGAAAACTTGAGAGATGCTAATCAACCAGGTGATACTCCTTTTTCTAAGTCCCTTGCGGATGAGACCTACCAAGGAGAAGACCCGAAGAATGATAATTGTTCAGGAGATACCATTCTATTAGGATCTCCTGAAAACAAAATACATAATAACAATGAGTTAGAAGGAGACATTCCACTAGAAGACGCAGTTCCAATTGGGAACATCCCTAATGCTGACATAGTACAACCTGTATAGGAAGCAAAAGATAACGAAACTAACCCACTGTCAGATGAAGGCCCTAGAGTAGAAAAGTCCTACAAAGATATGCTTAGAAATATGCTCAGAAGGTACAAAAAACAAAAGCAAGTAATCAGGCAGCTGAAACATTGGTTAAAAGAAGCAACCAGAACTAGGAAATTGAAAGTGGAAATGGAAACTATAGGAATGCAAAAAAACAATGTTTTGGGAAGGATGCTGGCACTCAGATAAATTTTCTTGTGGTATGTCCAAAAGAATCATAGATTGAGTCAGCGATGATAGAAGACACTGACATGCAAACTGAGGACCCCTGTATATTTTTGCAGGGAACCCAAATAGACCACCCCACTGTGGATATTGTTGTCCAAACAGATGTTGAAGAAGATGTTCGAGTTGATTGTATAATTCAAGAACTAGCTAAAGCTACTATGCAAACAGACCCTATGCATACCCAGTATGGAGAGGCCCAAACAAATGAAACACCCCTTTACGCCCCCTTAGTAAGAGAGGTTATCATTAGAAAATTGCAGAATGAGCTACTAATGGTTCAACAGGAACTGGCTCAGCACAAGGAAAAGGTGGTCCCTCTGCATGAACATCAAGGGTTAAGGAAGAAGTTTGAAGCACTTACCAGGACTGAAGATGAGACCTTTGCTAAGTATAAGGCTGAGCAAAAGAAGGTTGAAATATTAAAGGGTCAATTGCAAGAAGCTAGAGAGAAAATGGATACCGTTTGCTCTCTTTATTCAGGCACCCTATCTTGCCAAGCCCCCACCACATATTATGATTTATTTCTCATGGAAGGATACCTTCTGCTCAAATTCAAGGCCACTAAGCCTAGAAAATTGGTAGAGATCAAAACCACTCCCAACTTTATCAAATGCTTGAGAGAGCACGATCAGGAGTTTTAGTGCCACCTTTGTGAACTCTATATGCATAATTTTGTTTTAGAAGATGACATGGATAGCCACCCTAGCCCTTTTATATGAGACATCCAATTTTAGGCATTCCTCTCATTTGCTACCAACCAACTCAAGTGGGCCAAGGCTCAGAACACTTTCAAAAACGTGAGTATGGCATTGACCTATGGGTCATAGGGGAGCCTACACAACCATTAATCCTAACTATCAGGCATAAATAGTTTATGCAGTGAGCTGGTGTTGTAGGCAAATAAGGGCTACTCCATACTGATATTATTCAGGTCAGAAAGAAATATTTCCAGGATAGGAAGAAGCCTTATCTGCATCAAGGCAGAGATGGGAAGTCTCTAGTAACACTGTGAGGAGCCAAGAGCCATTTGGATATCGAAACTTCCAAGCCGCCTCTTCTCGTTTCTACAAATATAGTAATATGATTTTAACGATGGGGCCAAATTGGATAGGATATTGTTATAGAACTCCAATCATATGGTATCCTCCTTATCAATACCGCAGTGACTATGACTTGAAGGATCAGGAGGTAACCCAGGCTTTCACTATCCTTAACTAGATAAATGGTTTTAGGAAGTACAAGGAGGAAGTATATCCTGCTTATTCCCTAACCCAGTTGCATATAAATTATTCGCTTGCACGAGGATGTGCAACAAGGTAAGTCGGGGAGTATGTTGGGACAGGAAAAAGGTATGATTTCTCTTCGTAAAATGCTTCATTTACCATTCATCCTTATATGATTATCTTCATTTATAGATTAAAATGAGGAAAATATCGGCTAAAGTTGGAAGAAAGAATTTGGTGATAGAATAGGAGAATCTAGTACAAGAAATTGATTTTTTGCTATCATTGTGTGTAGAGATGCAGATTGGGCAAAAGCCATTCAGTTGACATAACAACACGAGACCATAAAAGGGAAAATATACAACGTCTTGGGCAGACAAGGAAGCAGGAGATCAGCTTGAACAATGTTATTTTATCACATGATCAGATTACGTATTGCGAAATCCTCAGGATCCCCTGATCCTGAGGATTCGCTTTTATTGAGTTACACTTTTATGTTATATAGGGCCAAAAGGAAATTAGAGATAGTTCAGACTTTGATAATTTGTAATTATTCTTTTTTAACACATATACATTGTTACATCAGTGACTCTGTAAGTTGTTAGTTGAAATTGATGAAAGAAGGTTGCGTTTGATACATCTTCATATTCTGAGTTCTTATTAAGCAGAGGCTTCTGGTGACTCTGGGCCCAGTCACAAGAATTTCTACTGCTCCCTTGTGTTATAGTTTTTATATTTAGTCTTTGCTATTGATTTAATGTTTAGTCATTGGTTATTTCATTTATCATAAAGATTTGTGATATTGATTCATATTGTAGTTCAATTAGATTCAGAGTAAAGCTGTGTGATGTACTTAAGTAGCGCTTTGATTGAACGAGTGAATTGGTGTTAATAGCAGATTGTTGTTCATTTCGAATTGATGGCATCATAGATCTTGGAGATAAGATTGATTAACTTTTACAGATTGCAACATAGATCGTTTTCCATTTAGAAATCCTTTATCGCTATCTACCATTCAATTGTTGCTTATTGTTCAAGTATCGATTGTTGTTCAATTACCGATTGTTGTTCAATTACTGTTGATGTTCAATTGAGAATTGCGAGTTAAGTTGGGTTGCTATAGATTAACAGTGTTGTTCAATAAGTTATGGTTTCTTTCCTTGATTGAGTAAGTTAGCCTCAAGTCTATTTGAACAGTTCTAAGTGTGATTCTTATTTGCATTCAGTTTCAATTGATTTCGGAACAAGTTGCATAGAATTGCATAGTGTGTTAAGAGTATTTATTCCATAGATAGTTCTTTCCTGAATTGTGTGAATTGAATTGAAGAATTAGCCATTAGTGATTGCAATGATTCATCATTAGATAACCTCTAGATTCACTGCATATACTATGCTGACACTCTTGAGATAAAAAGACTTACCTCGGGTTGACAATTAATGTAGGGATTATGATTGCGTGTAAAAATACATCTTAGTGAGCCAAAAGCAAGAAAGAAGACCTCAGGAGGATTAGCAAGTGAAGCTTTGGCTTCACAGTTTGAGCTTGACTTTACCCTCATTGCATGCATGGCTAACACAGTGATGGGAAGTATGTGGTACTTAGACTCAAGTGTATCATTCCACGTGACAGGGTGTAGATAATTTTTTAGTGACCTCAAAGAAAATGATTTGCAGATGCACATCGAGATGGGAGACGATGGAAGGTATAGCATGAATGGGGTTGTTACAATCACCTTTCAAAAGGATTCAGGCTCCCCCGTCAGGTTCAAGGATGTTGTTTCTTTCCAAGCGTAAAGAAAAATCTCATCTCTATTGTAGTTTTGGAATACCGTAGTTATGATGTGATATTTATTAAAGGAAAGCCATTCCTAAGAGACATAACCACGGGACAGGTGAAGTAGATTGAGGCTCATGTAAATAACCTATATAAGCTAGATGTGGAGGATTGTGCTGCCTTAAGCACAAAGGTGGAGAAGGTGACAAGACACAATGTTGGTGAACTTGTGCATAGATCCTATGAATTTTAAACTATAGATGACTCTTCATATTCTGAATGTGTCCTTTGGACTTCTACTTCACAATACATTTTGAATAGATAATTTACATCATCTGCATTATGGTGTGGCATGTGAAAACTCATGACATGACATTGGTGACATGGACTTCTTGATGATATGGAAATGTCAAGCCACTCTTGTTTCGCCTTGTTATGTGTCTAATTGGGAGTGTTCTTTTATCCACCTCTGTATTTCTTTATAGTTAGGGGTATTCAATGATCTCAAGTCTTGAGTTGTGGTCATAAACTATTGCCCCTTTACTTTCTCTCAGTTGATTAGCTTACATACTCAGCTACAAATAAGTCTTTCATCATGTTTCCCTTCTTCATCTCCTTCTTCATCATATTTCCATGGCATTTTAAGGTACATGCATCTAGAATTCACTCATGAAGAGACAAAATTAGTCTCACAAAAACCCCTAGTCTAAGACAGTGTATATTGATCCATTGACTGAGCTAGAATTAGGTGACAAAATGGGAGAGGGCTCAATGACTGTGCAATTTCATAGTTCAAGCAGTCAGGGGTGAGCCTTGAGCCTTGAGAATGTGCAATGTACATTCCAGGCTGGGCTGAGGGAGGAAAACGCGCAATTTTGAAGGTTAGTGTGAGATGATGAGGGCATGGGCACTGAATTAGCCTATTGCAGACTGCAGGGAGATAGAGGAGACTAGGCCACTGAAAAATTGTATAACTCAGGGGATCAAGGGTTGACATTAAAGCTAGGGATTGCGTAATGCACAATTGAGGCCAGGTTGGGAAGATGGATTACACAATTCTAGGAGCCAAGGTTATGGCTTGAGCACTAGAATTGCATGGTGTAGCAGCCCTGGTAGGTAGCAACTACGCAGTGCATAGTTTCAAGAGTCAAGCTCACAAATAGAGGGATGAGACTATGCAATGCAAAGTTAAGGAAGGCTGGGTTGCTTGGTTGGAGGGTTTTCATAAATTTTCCAAGCGTGGGATCATATGGGGCTGATGTGAATAGTGATAAGACTTGAATGTGATCACACACTTAGAATACTTGATGGCACAAAAAAATAGATCATCTGGGACATGGGAACAATAAACTTCCCTTAGTGCGATGACTTTATGTCCACCTACGACAAGTGCAAAAGTAAAGATACACTTTGCGACGACTGAGATGACACTTTTATGACAATGCTTAAAACTCTAGAAAAGAGTGTGACAAATGTTTACAAGGTTAGACCAACTCATTTACACAAAGATGATCCCTTGAAACCACCCAAAGAAGGCTTATACACATTGTGTGACAACTAACATGCCAAAAGATGAAATTTTTCCTATCTTGCAAAAGGGACCAAAATACTTCAATAAAACACACAAAATGAGTTTCAATGTTTGCGATGAGAATATACAAGATGAAGGAAGGCTCTGAAATTGAGCGTAGACAAAAATTTGGGAGGGTGTTGTAGTAGCGACAATAGTTAGCTATGATAATTTTGGTGAACATATTGCAGAGATAAGTTAATTATATTCTTGTGCTTAGAGAGATAAGTTTTTTTTTTGTGTAAATCAGCGTTGTTATATTATACGAAAATACATAGTTTACAAAAGGACTGCCAGAGTAGTAAAAGACCTTCTTCAGCTTATCCTTGTCCTTATCTATACCCGTTTGACCCCAGAGCATACCACGCAGGGCAGCAGAGGAAATGGGATCTCACAAAAAAGACTGACAGCCATTGGACCATAGACCAGTTACAGGGCTGAAACAAAGTAGCCCTTTTCAAAAAAACCCCTAACAACCGTAGACATGAACAACCAGAAAAAGGAGCCCCAGTAAGCATACCCAACAGAAAGCAGAGAATCAGAAGGTATCCAGAACGATGTAGTTCTTGGACTTGTCCTGCGCAGCTGACTCCTTGGCCTGGCCTGCCTGAGAGGGTGAAGGAAGAGCATTTGGAATATTTGACCCTTCTGAAGTTTCCCTGGTGGCACGGCCCTCCTGATTTATGGTGTGCCACATCAGACTGATCAGAACCGTGAATTTCTTCGATATAGTGTCGAGTTGTTGTTCCATGCTACTCATCATGAAGTCCAGGCCTTCCAAAATGGCCGCGTGCTCACCGTTGGCCGCCGCTAGAGTTTGTTGGGCCTACCGCAACTGGTTGGTAGAGTCCCCTTGCATGCTGATAGCTTTGGCAAGCATCGTTTTCATTCTCCACATCTCCTCTTGGGTCCTTACAAACTGCGTCGCCCGCATAGTGACCGTTCCAGGGTCTTGCACCCAATCTACTTCCTTAACCAGTTCCTGCTGGTCCACGCTTTTTTCTTCTTCGTTCACCATGGCTTCCAGCTCTTCGATCCTCCGTTTCTCCCTCTGGGAGGTGCGGGTCTCATAAGCCCATTTGGCTCGCTTCAAATCTTTGTTAGCTGCAGCATTCCGACTTCCTCCACTCGCCATCCCGCTTCCTGCACTAAAATGAGCACTTGGCAATTTGAAGATGAAGGATCCTCTCTTTCGCTCACCTATAGCAGAACTGATGCTCGTTCTCGAGCTTGAGTTTCTGTTTAAATAGATGGTGTTGCTCATCACGCCATAACCCATTCGCTTATTCCCTTGATGTTGTCTTGTCTGGTTGTCATAATTGCTAGTTAATGGGTTGGAATTCCATTGATGATCCCTCAGATTTCCTTTGCGATCACCCTTCCTAATCTTCTCTGTATTTATCTAGGTGTTCCCTCGCCCGATATTGGATTGGCAGCGCTCTCCTGTCATGGTCATAGTAACACTATGTTTTTCCTTCGCCTGCTTGAGCATTGATTGCTCCCGACCTATTTGTCCTTCATTCTCCTGCAGTCCTTTACTTCCTTTCTTAGCATTCACCGTTATCATTGTCATTCCGTTATGCGTATGACATACCTCGCTCACCCGCACCTATCTCTCATTCAATACATCCTGCCTTGAGAGCCAGGTGCAATCCTTTTTTAAATCCGGGCAGTTGATATCTTGCCAATAGCTGTCCCAAATCGTGGTGGGGTACTCTATGCCGACGTTCGCCAAGTGGTCTGCTACGATGTTGGCCTTGCGACGTACCACCTGAAAGACGAACCCTTTCAGCCACCCCAAGTGTTCTTCCATGCTTTCTGTGACCTTTGCTAATCTCCAATGCCGCGTTACCTTGCTCGCCTTCACCCTAGCATACATTCTCTTGGCCACTGTGATGGCAAGTTGAGAGTCCCCCTCTATTACAGCAGCACCCGCTCGGAGGCTTTGCAGAATTCTAAGACCCTGCTCCATTGTTGTAAATTCGATTTCGTTATTCGTACCTTCTCCCAATGCTCTGCTGTAAATATGAAGAATTTCACCATCACTATTCCTGATGACCCCTCCGATGCTAGCGAGACCGGGGTTGCCTCTCGAGGCTCTATTGAAGTTTAGTTTGAGGAAGCTCGGTGGAGGTCGCTTCCAAATGCTTGGGGTGGTTTTGAGATCCTGTTGATGCCTGATTGTCAGACCTTCAGCCTCTCTGTCCAAATCAAAGGTCTTCAAAATTCGTAAGTCATCACCTGTAGCTTTATCGTTCTGATCTGTTTTGCATTTTATCATGACCAGTTGTTTTATGTTTTGCTTGATGGTCTCAAAAGAATGGGTAATATTTCTTGTTTCATCACGAAACACTCTTTTGTTTCTCTCTTTCCATAGAGTCCAGGTGATGAACCCTGGTAATATTTTCCCGATGGTGTTTACTCTTTGATTTCCAGAGAAATTTCCTCTCCATTTCTCAATGGTTTCCTGGATAGAATCTTTGTTTCTGTCTGTTTGCTTCATGACGTTTTCAGCCCAATTCCACAGATTGTCGGCTAAGTCACAATTATTGAAAAGATGGTTCATGGTCTCCTCTTCCCTGTTGTAGAGAGGACATTTTGAAGGGCCACTGAAACCTTTTTTCCAAAGATTCTCCCACGTTAGCATCTTTCTCTGCATTAGCAACCATAGGAAAGTTCTAATTTTCAGCCAACTTTGGGAATCCCAAACCTTACTGCTCCAAGCTACCTTGTTTACCTGCTCTGCCTTTTCGATGCATAATTGAGCCTCTTTGAGTGTGAAATTACCCCCTCCTTGATTTCCCCATCTTAGCTTGTCGCTGTCCTCTGCTTTCCTGATTTTCCTTTTATCTAATATGTTGTTCAGGTTGTTGGCATTCGTATTCCCTTCCCCTATGTTCTCTATTTCGCTTCTTGCCCATTTTCTCCATACCATGTCACTGTTATCCTGTGACCAATTGTGGTGAACCGTTAGCCTCCCCTATTCTTGCAGTTTTCTTTCTAATTCTGCAAATTCTGGTTTTTCCAATTTGGGATGTTGTTGCCACACATCCTCCCAAAAGAGGGCTGTTTCGCCATTGCGAATTTCCCAGAAGCTATTTTCCTGAATAATATCCCTATTTTTCCTTGCTAGATTCCAAATTGGGGAGCCCTCTGGACTTTCTTGCATCCTAATTAATTCCTGGTTACTTCGTGAGGGGGAATATTTGGCCTTCCAGTGGTGAGCCCATGGTAAATTGGGCTCCTTCATCCATTTCCACCAAAGTTTGGCTCCACAAGCATTGTTTATGCTGAAGGGGTCCAGAAGGTTTAACCCTCCTAAGATATTTGGTTTACAAAGTTTATTCCAAGCAACTAGCGACCACTTCCTTTTCTCTACATTACCTGTCTAAAGGAACGTCCTCTGAATGGTTGTCATTTGTTAAAGGATTCCTTGGGGAGCCGGGATGATGGAAAGAAGATATTGTGGGATAGCCTGTAGGACCGCTTTGCTAAGCACTAACCTTCCAGCAAAATTGAGAGCCCTGTGAGTCCAGTGCTAGCATCTTTTCTTTAGGTTGTCAAGGAGTTTTTCCTAATTAGATTTTTGCCATAATTTATCAGAAAGAGGAGCTCCTAGGTACCTGGAAGGCAGATTACCTCTTCGGAAACCTAGAATGCACGAGAGGTTTCTTTGAACTGCAACACTCGTATTGAAAAAGAATATGGTTGATTTAGAAAGGTTAATGTCCATACCTGAGGCCTCGCTGAACAGGTTTAGAATGTTCTTATAACCTTGAGCTTCTTTTACAGTAGGTGATCCATGCAGCATGGTATCGTCCACGAACTGTTGATGCGTAGTTGCTGGAATGGAGGGTAGTGGTTGCAATCCTTTGATCTTACCTTCCTCCTTAGCCTGCCGAATGAGCCTGCTCAATCCTTCCATCAAGATTACAAAAGGGAAAGGGGACAAAGGGTCTCCTTGTATAAGCCCTCGAGAGGGAGTGAATTGGTTGGCCGGGGCGCCATTGACCAGTATGGAAAATCTGGTTGATTTGATTAGGGCTATAATCCATCTAATCCAGTGACTTGCAAATCTGAAGGCTATGAGGATTGCTTCCAAGTAATTCCAGCTTGCTTTGTCATAAGCCTTCGACAGGTCAAGTTGCATTATCATGCCTGCCACTTTTCTGGATTGCAGAGTGTGGACCATTTCTTGTGCCAACAAGATGTTGCCCAAGATTTGTCTCCCTTCAACATAGCCAGATTGTTCTTCGGAGATGAGGCCTGGAAGAATAGGCTTCAATCTATTGGCTATGACCTTAGAGATAATCTTGTACAGGACGTTACACAGAGCAATGGGATGGAATTTGGTAGTGGTTGTGGCTTCCTCTTCTTTGGGGATTAGAGCTAGGAAAGTGGAGTTCAAAGACTTCAGAATCAATGCTGAGCGCCGAGAGTCCTCCACCACCTTCCATACTTCCAATTTAACAATCTCCCAGCAGGATTTGTAAAAATTTATGGTGAAGCCATCAGGGCCCAGCTCTTTGTCATTGGGCATTTCCTTTACCGCTTCCTCCACTTCTTCCAAAGAGACTTCTTTGCTTAACGCTTGGTTTTGTTCATTGGAAATAGATTCAGAAATTGATTTGATGAGGTTCCCAATGGCTTCAGTTCTGTCTATCTCTGGTTCC
Organism: Pinus taeda; assembly: GCA_000404065.3. Taxonomy (NCBI): domain Eukaryota; kingdom Viridiplantae; phylum Streptophyta; class Pinopsida; order Pinales; family Pinaceae; genus Pinus; species Pinus taeda. The sequence continues at coordinate 127,379 of APFE031030981.1, forward strand.
TGAGGAATATTATTGAAATGCTCCGTGAGTAAGGTAGTGATGCCTTGATGATTCTCAATACACTCCCCTTGATCATTTTTTAGACTGAGGATCTTGTTAACCCCTCTATAGTCTAGCGCTGATCTGTGAAAGAATTTGGTATTCTGTTCTCCTTCCTTGAGCCATTGAATTCTGGATTTTTTTCTCCACAACGTTTCTTCCTGTTGACATATGTCTTGCCATTGTTGCATCAACAGTTTTTCCTGATCCACTGTGTCTGGAATACTGATTCCCTGAATCCACTCGTTGTGTATCTTCTCTAGTTGCTCTTCTATCTTGATTTTCTCTTTGAATATGTTTCCAAAGACCTTTATGTTCCATTCTTTGATTCTATTTTTAATGTGTTTTAATTTGCCCTGCAGTTTATACATTTTAGTGCCTCTAATTCCCACTGGTTCTTGCCACCATTTTTCTACAAGCTTGATGAAATCTGGGTGCTCGAGCCAAAATTTTTCAAACCTGAAGGGTTTGTTTCTAGGCGTTCCTTATATCGTGGTTGTTAGTGAAATGGGCCAGTGATCAAAACCTCCACAAGGAAGAATGTCAGAGTATACTATCACACCCTCCAGTAACAGATTTTCAGAGACAAGAAATCTGTCTAAGCCCTAAGCTCCACTCCTGGGCTGAATATCTACCAGTCTTACTGACATTATGAACTCTACAAAAGCTTCAGAATCCTTGTTTAGCTTTCTGATTCGTCCCTTTTTTTTCGACAATGAGGTTACAATATTAAAGCCCCCGCCTATGATAACATTCGCTCTGGGATACCTCTGCTTCAGCTTCATTAACGAATTTATTAACTTGAGCTTTTCTTCTAATTTTTGAGGCCCATAGACATTGATGCATAAATAGATGTCTGAGTTGCCTATTACTTGACATTCTAAGGCTAAAAAGTGTCTGGATGCTTCCGAGGAAAGGATTTTGAGGACATGAAGATTCCACCATGTTACTAGAACTCCCTCCCATCCCTGACTATCTATACTCATGTGTTCCAATCTTCTACCTAGCCTGCTGTTTACAGTTTGAATAATGTTATTTGCACATTTAGTTTCTTGTACCAAAATTAAATCCAGCTTTTCCTGTTGGATTTTCATTTTTAACAATCTTTGTTTTGTTTGGCCATTGAGCCCTCTAACATTCCATGAGAAGACTTTCATTTTAAAACACTTGAGATTTAAGAACCAAAAGAGAAGGCATCAAGAGCTTTCATCTTACCCGAGTTTATGAGCATATATCTCATTTCTTGAAGTACTTCACTGTTTAGTCTTCACCCTCTTTTCTTTTTCTAAGTTGAGCTCGAGGTTCTTTGAAGTACACTCTTCATTCTAGCTCCTTTTCCTTTTACTACTCCCAGTTTCTTGTTATGCATTTCCATTTCAGCCTTTTGCTTGGCTATGATAACTACATTGACTTTCCGGATTTCCTCCTCCGAGATGTTTTGCACCCCTTTTTTCCTCCAATCTTCCATCAAGTCTGGAAGATTGACTCCTTCCAGCCCTGGAATCTCCTGGAGTTCCATGTCCTCACTGCCTATATCACTTGTGACCATTTCTGAGTCTTCATCTGCTTCTTCTATGCCCTCCTGATGGATTTTTATGCTGTGTGGATTTTCCTCTTCTGCTCCTTCAGTTGCTGCTACAGTTGCTACTTTATTTGCTTCATATTTCGTGTTCTCCTTATTCTAGTTCTCTATATCCTTTCCACTTTCCAGTACTTCAAAAGCACTGCTTTTGTTAGCTTGTGCTTCGCTTGTTTTGTTTGGTCGCCTTCTGTCTGCTCTCTGTCTAGCTTTTGGATGAGTGAAGGTGTCTATAAGCTTTCCTTCCTGATCCTCCATTTGTGTTTCCATTTTCCTATTTAAAGGGCATTCCCTTATTAAGTGTCCATGTTCATGGCACTTTCTAGAACGAAATGGAATTTGCTCATAGTCTATAGCTTGAAAGTAGTCCTCGTCTCTATATTCTAGCCATAGACCTTCATGCAAAGCTCCTGAAACGTCCATCTCCACACAGATCCGAGCACATGAAGTGTATCTTCTTTGTAATGTGGCTTCTGAAGCTTTGATGAATGTCCCTAACTTGTCCCCTATTTGTTTGAGTGCGGCCAGACCCTAATAGTCTATTGGGAGCACAAAGAGTCGGATCCAGACTGGGACCTTCTTGAAAGTTTCCTTCTCTGGAACAAAATTAGGTTTCCAAGGTTTCATATAGAGGCCCGCTGAAGCGAAGAAGTAGGAGCCTCCATCAAAGACTCTGTACAAATCTTCCAGATTGGAGAACACAACTGTGAAGAAGCCTTTTTGCTCCCAGGTGCAGACTGACATCTCCTTTGGGTCTCCAATGCTGTTTAATCCACTGACATAATGCCTTTTCTGTTGGCCACAGTCCCATAAATCTACAGATCACTGCATGCTCAGCCATATGGTCTCTGTAGGCTTGAATTTCGGGATCCGTTAGTACCACTCTTAAGACTTCTACGACTCTGGGTTTGCATGGGCCCTGAGTTGGTTTATGAGTGAGCTTCTCTTGCGAATTATCCTCTGCCTCATTTTCTTCCTCCATAGCTGTGTACTCCGGGTGTTCCTGCTGCTCTTCTCTGTTATTCTTATGTGCTGTGTCTGCTTTTTCCTCCTTATCCTTTCCATTTCTGTTGATTCTGCGGGTATTCTCTTTCCCCTTCAGTTTATTGGCAGACTGCTCTGCCTTATCCCTGTTTTCATTTATGTTCTTACTGGTCTCTTCTTCTGGCCTTGACCTATCAAGCCCTTTTATCTGCACCCCCTTCTGAGTCGGTTGTTTATTCATAATGATTTGTTTGTATGTGGGGGTCCCTATGGACCCCTCGTTTACCATTTGACCAGTCAGGATCTGTCCCCTCCTGAACAGTTCTGCAATCCTGACCCTGTTTTTGTCCAGCTTCAAACCCTAGTTTTGAAAACCCGCGCTCTCGTTTTCCCCACTTAGAGAGATAAGTTAACTATGGATATTTATTTGAATAGTTGTGGTTTTATTTGCGCACACATTCTTTATTCACATGCAAGTTAATATAAACATAGGATGTATTTGTGATATGGATGAGTAGTCATAATTTTAGAGTTACTTGCACATTCTTTGTTCATGTTGGATACCTATACCAATAGGTTTCATATTTCATGATTGGCAAATTCAAATGCCAAATATGCTCTGCTTTGCTGATACAAAGATCCCATATTGCCAAGAGAAGACAAGGTGTGTACATAGCTTCATGTTTACTAAATTTTGATGGATGGTCCAACAGTCTAATCTAGATCATGCCATATTTCAATTTTCAGTTGTAGAATAGAGAAAGAAGTCTATCCAAACTGTTTAATCTTGGCAGACCAATAGTTAGGCAGAGAAACTAAGGTTCCCAACTGCTTAATCTGGGGCCCTGGAAGCAATAAGGGTAGTGCTAAATAGGCAATCAAAAGAAAAAGCCAATGGAAAATAAAAGGCACATAAGGGTCTGCAAGTCCAAGTGCACCCTCCAAGAAGAAACAAAAAATGCTAGGCAAGTAGATGGGTAAGTAGATGGGGTTGCAGAAGTAATATTCCTTTCAAACTGAATCTTGCTGGTCAAGATAAGGAAAACAATACAATGGAGCATGTCTAATTTCCTTTTTCCCTGTTTTACACTCATTACTAACATCCTTACACCAATTGTGTTTATGAAAGAATTCAAGGTTTTATGTTGGGTCTGGTTTCCTTTAAGAGCCACATTTCTTGTATAAAATTCTTTTCATTTTGATATACTCCCTAAGCTAAGTGGTTTTCAAATAAACTTAGTGACATCACTCCTCATTCACCTTTTCCCTCCATATTAACCCCTAACTTCTATTATCTAAATTCCCTATGTCACCATTTCCCTACTATTATAATACTATGGTGTATAAACCCCAAGCATTCTATAAATATCCCCCCCCTTTGGCATTATAGCCATATGTTCACTACTAGGGACTCAAATTGACATCTGGTCAGTTTAAGAACCCCAAGCCTTACCTCTTTTCCTCCTTCAGAAATCATTTAACCTATTCAACCCTTCATTTGCTAAAAAACCTTGTAAAAAACCCATTTTCACCCCTAACCCGCTCAAACGGCAAAATTACATGAAAAACCCACTTTTTCCGACTTATCCAATGTCTTGGAGCTATGCGTGATTTTATAAAGAAATACATTGAAAAACCATACAAATCCGCCAATATTCCAAAGTCCTGTCGGGCACAAATTTCATGAAAAATCAATATTTTATTGCCCGCCCGACGCTGTATCATCCGGACAAGTTATTGACCCGTCGATTGTCCGATCAGGTGCCTTTCATCCAACGGCCCACATGCATATCGGACCGGCCCCGACGTCCATAAATTACCTTCCGATATCTGTCAGAGGGTGACGTCAGGCCTCTACCGCGCGTCACCCCCACAGCGTATCGGAGCCCCCTCTGACAATTCCGCTTCCGTATGGAAGGCGGTACGATATCATACCGCCTACGGTTTCCGGTCTCTGCCAACCCGCCTTGCCAACGTCACTGCCAGCATCACTGCTACGTCAGCGCCCTCGTCCGCCATTGCTCCACCTGTCCGCCACCTCACCATCCCCGTGGACCACTCTTAAGCTGCCACGTCACCTGATGATGTCATGCTGACGTCATCCGACCTTGACCCCACTCGATGACGTCATGCTGAAGTCATCCAAAAAAGGCGTCAATGTTCCAAAAAATCCATATTTTGGCCAAAATTTCGCGTTTTTTGCACTTTTTGCAAAAACGACTGTTGTGTCTTCTGCATGCATTTTACGTCCAAACTCACGCCAACCTGCTGAATTCAACCTGGAGGCCATCGGCGCCAATCCACCTGCATTCATGTCCAGGACTGTCAGTGTACCAGGTATTTATCCCTGTCAATCCTCTCTGCGCCTAGTTTTGTCTCTAAATCGCCTAAAGTAACTTAAAACACAGAAAAATGTATAACTGACCGGAAAATCCCCTGTGCCTAGTTCCCATTTGAAATTACAAGGTCGAAATTCACCGGCTAAGCCTTGTTTACCAAAGCTTTCGCAAAACCTGCATTCTGTTCACGCAATGGTGAACAGGGAACCTAAACTACACCAAATTACTGTGAAAGAGTCTGTTAAGGACAAGTATTTGCCCTTTTAGTGCTTTGTGCAGTATTTCAATTTCTGCAATTGACCCTTTTGTCCTCTGTTTCTCAATAAATCACCTCTCCTTTCAAGAAACACTATTTTCTGTTACTCTGCACAGTAACACTAATTTACATATAAGCAGAGTTTTAAAGTAACCATGGATACACCAGTAGCACTTGTGGCCCTCAATGTTGCCCCTTTAAATGCCCCTCAGAGAGAATTGGAGTGGCAGGCATTATCAGATTTGGATTATCAAATCTCAGAGGAATTTCTAATGCACAGCAAGTTCCACATCCACCTGTTAAATGAATTAAAGATTAAACATGAGATTGGAACAGATGTATTAGGCATTTGGGATTCCTTCCTCCCAATCTTCAAGCTTCCTCAGGTCAATCCATTTCCTGACCTAATTTACCTGTGTGCTAATGGTTATGATGCCACTCAGAGGGCTGTGCTTGACCCTTTAGGCTCAGTTGTTTTCTATATTACCCCTGAGGGCATCAGAGAGATGCTGCAATTCAAAACTGAGAAGAAATTGGTTCCTTTATCTTTGATAGATCTGATAAAGCAAGGAGCTAAGATGACAGATGCTCAGATCACCAAGCTGAACCAACTATATATTAATTCTGATACTGTGCAGTACCCTCCCATTTCTCATGTTTACCTCAACAAATTGGGCAGGGACCTTGCAGATATGATCAGTCCCATTCTGGGTTATAACTCAATTGAGTATGTTGATGAAACTGTGCTGGTGATGATGCTCATGTTTTCCCCTGGAAAAACTCCAATTTCCTACGACTATGCCAACTATATATCAGACAAAATGCATGAGCAATTGATGAACCTATCAAGGGAAAGGGTGTTCAGATACTCCTCCTACATCTACCACTTGATTTTATACTATCAACATGAGAAATTTTCTTTTGCTATGAAAAGAGTGGATGCACAAGGAAATCTAAGGTCAGTAGTGTATTGGACCTCAGCTATTCACTACACACCCTATTCTCCATACACTTACTGTGAGTTTATAGACCTTTTTATCCACCCAGCCATGTCTCTGCTCCTGAGCTCACCTCCTCCAAGACTAACCGAAGAGATGCAGAGGATCCTTCAGTTGTCCAAGGTTTACAGCATTGGGGATTGGTATTTTTACCAAAATCACACCGTTATTAGAATATACGGTTGTGAGTTACCCCCATACAGGCTGCCCAAATATGTGCCTATGAGGTTGTTTGCCCTTGAATACTTTAGGCAGTTTGGGAATGCTGATGTGAAGAATTTTTCAAGCAAAGGCAAGAAAGCACAGCTGAAGGTAAGAAACCAATTGGGCCACTTTATTTATAACAAAAGGGAGGAAGGCTGGCAAGAGGCAGACAGAATGCTAGAAAGCCTTGGCCTAAAGACCAGTTTCCTCTGGAAACCTTATGACCCCAATCACTTCATAACCTTAAGAAGGGTCAAGTATAGGCTGTCCAATTATGACCATGTGAGGTTGCCTCACATAGAAAAATATGCAAATCAAACAAAATGGAAGAGAGGCACCTTAGAGGAACTGTCACACAAGAAGAATTAAATGAAAGAGCACAAAGAAATCTCCTAAATATGGCTGACTTAGAGCTTTCTGCACAGGTATTTGCTCTTACAAACACTCAAGTGGGAGCAGCTGCCTTATCCTCCACAGCACATCAGAAGGCAGTCAAAGCTGTAGATCAAACCTATAGCAAAGGCAAGGAGAAAGAAATGGAGCTAGAGCAGCCACTTCAAGAAGAGGTACAATAACAGGAAGTACAGCAACAACAACAGGTACAACAACAAGAAAAGGAACAGCCAGTGCAAGAAGAGCACACAGCAGAGGCCCCAATTGTCACTGAGCAGCAGCCACCACAAATTGTGCCTCCTAGGCAAGAAACAAGAGCTGAAGCTTCAGTCCTTCAAACCCCACAAAAGGAGGACATAAGCAGGAAAAGGGACAGAGAGACTCCCCTCACAACATCAACAACTCAAGGGGAAAAAAGGCAAAGACTGAATCCTTTTTCAGAGGAAGAAATGCCAATAGGGCAATCTTTGGGCATGGGCCCACCTAGCATGGAGGCCTCTGCAAGTTCCTTCCAGCAGGAACAAGAGAGGACAGCAGGAGGAGAAGTTAGCTTCTCAAGCCAACAAAGACGAGGTGAACCGAGCATCAAGCAGCAGTTCATGGACATAAAGAAGAGGAATGAGCCCATAAGGATACAATTATATAATCATCTGTTGAAAATGGCTCCCACCAACCAGCAAAGACTTATGTCTGCATATGATGTCCAGGATGGCAAGATGATTATGAGCCACTTCATGCCAGCCGTGATGCAGCCACAGTCAGCTGCAGACTACATCAGGACCAACCTTGAGGTCCTTGCCAAGGACATCCACCCGATGGATCAGATAGAATTACATAAGCAAACGGGCGAGATGGTATATGCCTCCTTGGCAGATAAAACATTGGTGAATTACAGGCTAGAAAATAGCCTAAATAATACAACTGCCCAACTTGAGTTGGAAAGAGCATCCTCTCAATCAAAGGACAATAGAATCAAAGCTTTGGAGGACATCATAATAGAGCTTGGGCATGATCCCAAGGATGTCAAAGTTGTGCAGGAGCTGTTGAAGTTAAGGGATGTAGATATGGCAGCATTAAGGAAGATGATCAAGATCCCAGCAACTCTTCATCCCCAAACTGAAGAAGTTGCCCAGCTGAGACATGACAAGGATGCAGCAACTATACTGGTGTCACTATATAAACAGCTGATCCAAACACAAGAAAAGTTGGGAGAATCAGAGGCCGCACTGCAGGCAACATTGCAACAGAAAGAGGCAGGCCAAACTTCTCAGCCCCCTCCAAAAATAATCAATCTGGAAGAAGCTCCTCAAACCACTGCCCCTCCCATTCAGCAGACAGAGCAAACAACACCCTCTACCTCAGCACCAACAACAGAGCAAGCTCAAAGTCTTGACATGCAGAAACTTAGGAATGAAATTCAAGTCTTGGAGGCCCAAATGACAGAGCTGAATCAAGCCAAAGAAACTTTGGCTAAGCTCAATGAAAGATATGATAAATCCAAGCAGAACGTAGCTGAGAAAGAAAGAGAGATAAAAACTCTCAAAAGGAGGATAAATGAGCTAGAGAAATAACTCACACTTGATAAAGTAACAGCTGAGCTCAAGAGAGTCCTATGGGCCAATATTGGCCAATCCATCACTGACCAGTGGGAATATATTGAGGCTATTCATGAGCAGATGGGGCTCATTGGAAAAGCACATAGGGAAATCCAAAGAGCAAGGGCATCTCTAGGCAATATGCCTGAGGCTGCCACCAGAATGATCAATGTGCTTAATCACAGAACAAGTTCTCAGCTGGCCACAATGGGAATTACCAATAGGACTGAGACCATTTCGATGGTCAAAAGGGTCCTGACACTAAGAACCCTGGTACAGACATTAGAGAGAAGAAGCCAGGATATGCAGACAGAGATTAATAAATTCATGGACAAATTTGTAGCATTGCAGAACAGAGGTCTTCCTAGCTTAATGAGCAGCTCAGGAAGACTACTTTCCCATGAAAATTATGCCAAGAGGGTCAACACCTTTGCTACAAATCAGATTACAGAAAAGCCCAGCACTTCAGAAGAATCAGGGCCAGCATCAGGGCAGAATCTCTACAACAGGGTAGAGAACTTATTTTTTATCATGAATGAAATCAATCACTTGTTTGATGTGCCTCCGAATTTCTATAAATATACAGAGGCAGATGAGACTATAGAGGCAATTTTAAGACATCAATTGCCCACACAGGAAGTCTGGACTGGATTGATACAATTAATACTGTCAAACCAGAGCCTGTAATCAAGTTTTTTCCATTGAAATATGTAAGTTGTCATGCACAGGAAAATTTTGATATATCAGCATGTATGGAGAAAAGAGGCTGAGCCAACTCAGCGAAACTATTCGGCCACCACAGCAACATTGACAGTCACAGGTGACAGGGCGAAAAGCTATAGGAGGGTAGAGCTGCAAAGACACATCATTCATCATTTATAACAAAGCGTTCAACCTACTCAATGACCTCCAAAGGTTAAAAAGTCTTCTGACAGAATTAAAGAGCATTCATGTTGTATTAAAAGCTGCAATGACTTCTTATCTACTATTTCCTATACGAGTTGGTGAAGATATTTATTTCTCGGATGAATCAATGCCTGAGATATTTTGTATGAAACATTTGTATATATACCCCCTCGCATGAGTTTGCAGGGGTGGTTGTGGATGTATCTTCTAGAGTTCTTTTACTGTAAATTCTCAGAGAAGTAATACAAAAGCCGATGGAATTTCCAAAGCTCTGTGTTGTTTGATGCATTGTGGTGTTTAACTGAATGTTACAGGATTCCTGCGTACTTCATGGCACAATAAGTTTTCCCTACAACTCTTCATTATGTGTTTTGTTATCTTTTCATATATCTTTCATGCTTCTGTGCTTTACAGTTAATGGCAAGGAAAAAGAATAGTTCCAGGATTTAATCACAGATTACCCTGAACTCAATCTAAGTTATTTTAAATGTTTTCTTCAGTTATAGTAATAAAGGTGTAATTCTTAATTGCTACCCTTTCACACTATATCTTTCACAGTGATTATTGTTTCAGGAATTCAAGTTTGCTCCTGAGGAATATATCTCTTTCCCATACCCCAGCCTAGTGGAAAATTCTTAATTGCTTTTCACTGGTTGTCTACATTTGACCATAATAAATTCAAGTTTGTTTTATGAAGTATTTAAATGGCCCTGTAATTCCAGCTGCTCAAACTCAAGATTTCAGAAAACCAGTAGCCACAGACTCCATTGCCCAATGGACTAACATTATCTGCAGATTTCCACTTTAGGTACAGAAAGACATCCTTTCAACCAAACATAAACAAAAACCCTTACTTCATAACTAGCCTAAAATCTCCACAGAAAAAAGACAAACCTTAAAGAGAGAGCCCTCTCTGATTACAGTTGGGCTAGAAACTGTAACCCAAATATTGGTTAGTGGTTACCCCGACCGTATTCCCTTGGGAGTCAAAGGGAACAACCTGGGTGTTAACATAAATGGCGACTCCACTGGGGAACTCTTTAGGATTTTCCAATTACTATATATCTCCTAAAACTACAATTGAAACCTGAATATCAGCCAGGAAGCCTTCAAAACTGTTTATGTTTAACACTAACAGCTTTAGGGAAGAGCTACTTCAGTAAATCTTCATACTAGCTTTGAGATATATATAGCCATTTCAAAATCTTGTCCAGGCCTTGCAAATATAAAATTTCCTAAAAAACTCAAAAAACTAGTTTAGAAACTGGCTCCCAAGAAGAATCCACAGTACACTAGGTCAAATCCTGACCCAAATCCACCCCCTGTCTTTGAAAATCCTAACACAATCCCTAAATTTGTTAAGAAGCAGCAAGGGCCAGATAAGCTTGCTGACTTAAGTCTAGAGACAGTTCACCCCAACCCCATTTCCACTCCAATCAAGGTTCTTTTTCGGTCCACCCCCAATTCCCCTAGTTCACCATCCACATCTCAAAGCCCTCCTCCCACATCTTTATCCACTACACATACTCCCTTGACCAACACGCCAGGTTCTGCTACACCTGTTACCCCCGTGGTACCCATTGTTCCTTTTGTCCCAGTTGCCCTTATCAACCCCCCAAACCTTGTGAATATGACCAACAGATATGCACCCCTGCAATTACCTGCTAACCCTGCAGCTCTACCTCAGGACTACCAAGACAAAATCTCATACTTTGACTCCACTGGCCCTTACACTACCATTCAACATACCAGGAGGATGCAAGATCACTTTGAAAACTATGAAATAGATGATGACAGTGTAAGGATGAGAATTTTTGTCCAAAGCCTTACAGGGGATGTAAGAACCTGGTTTAGGTCACTCACTGCCAATACCATAACAACCCCTGACGAGCTTTACCATGCATTTACCAATAGATGGGAAAAGAAGAAATATCCCTTGCACATACTAGGTGAATATGATACAATCAAACGAGGTCCTGAAGAGACCGTTTTGGAGTATTGTGCAAGATTCAATAATGTATACAACGCAATACCCCAAAATTTAAGACCTCCCCCTGATTTAGCACTATACAAATTCCCTGATGGTTTTGACCCTGACATGGCATATCAATTGAAGGAAATAGCCCCTAAAACCCTTGAAGATGCACAAAAGGTTGCTGTCACAGTTGAGGCTAACCTAATTGCCAAGAGGAACAAGGAAATATTGGAAAAAAGAGTCACCTTCAAAGAGGAACCCTCAGCCTTTGACAAGAAATTGGATGCAATACTCACTGGTATGAAGAGGTTGGGTGATAGAGTAGAATCTGTGGAGAGAAAAGCATCATGGGAAGCACCGCAAAACAACCCTAACAGGAATCCAAATTTTAGGAGAAATCAAAACCCAAATGTTGGCAAGGCTAATTCTAATCCAGAGATAAGACCTCCGTTCCAGGAAAACTATGCTGAAACATCCACTTCAGATGAGCAATTGGATGACACCCACATCCACCTAATGGGCCTTAATGATGAGCACCAAGTTTTCCGAAGTCAAGAAGATCATGAAGATGATGACATTAAACAATTCCAAACCAAGTCAGGTGAGTCATTTGACTTCAAACAAGGCTATGACACAACTGTTTATGAAGTGTTCATAAACAATACAAACTAAGAAGTAGAACTGTAAACATAACACAGCCTGAAAAAACAAAGGACAGGCTGCAGCCTAAAAGAGCCATAGTCACAGAACCAATTAACACAACTGATTCACTTACAAAGGAGATAACCGTTGAAGAAGTTACTGAACCACTTCCCTCAACACAGAAGCCAATGGCTGCATCTTCTTTGCAGCCTAATCCAAGTAAAACTCCTCAAGAGATCAATGAAAAACACAAGCCCCAAGATCAAGACAAGGATCAAGAAGAAAACTTACTAAACAAAGAAAAAGTGGTCACCCACAATACCAAGATCCAAACTGAAAAACCTTTTGACTTAGAGGTTGAAATTGGCAAATTGAAAATAACTATTCCTCTTTCAGAATTAGCCAAGCATGACATTTACAAACAACAGGTCAAGAAATATCTTCAACTAACTCGTGATAAAGATAATGTCAATGTGTTAGATGACACCCCAAAATTGCTTTTTGGCCCAGAGGTTGATGGAAAGACAGCAGTTACAGGGATTTTACCTTTCTATGTCAGCTTGCATGTTCATGCTAAGATACTACATAATGCAATGTTTGATTCAGGCGCCTCTCACAACCTTATGCCTAAATCAGTAATGGAGAGGCTCAACCTAGACATTACAAGACCTTATAAGGACCTATTTTCATTTGACTCCAGCCAGGTAAAATGT
>APFE031030981.1:151387-163507 GCA_000404065.3 Pinus taeda
AGACTACTTTCCCATGAAAATTATGCCAAGAGGGTCAACACCTTTGCTACAAATCAGATTACAGAAAAGCCCAGCACTTCAGAAGAATCAGGGCCAGCATCAGGGCAGAATCTCTACAACAGGGTAGAGAACTTATTTTTTATCATGAATGAAATCAATCACTTGTTTGATGTGCCTCCGAATTTCTATAAATATACGGAGGCGGATGAGACTATAGAGGCAATTTTAAGACATCAATTGCCCACATAGGAAGTCTGGACTGGATTCATACAATTAATACTGTCAAACCAAAGCCTGTAATCAAGTTTTTTCCATTGAAATATGTAAGTTGTTGTGCACAGTAAAATTTTGATATATCAGCATGTATGGAGAAAACAGGCTGAGCCAACTCAGCGAAACTATTCGGCCACCACAGCAGCACTGACAGTCACAGGTGACAGGGCCGAAAAGCTAAAGGAGGGTAGAGCTGCAAAGACACGTCATTCATCATTTATAACAAAGCGTTCAACTGACTCAATGACCTCCAAAGGTCAAAAAATCTTCTGACAAAATTAAAGAGCATTCATGTTGTATTGAAAGCTACAATAACTTCTTATCTGCTATTTCCTGTACGAGTTGGTGAAGATACTTATTTCTCAGATGACTCAATGCCTGAGATATTTTGTATGAAACATTTCTATATATTCCCCCTCGCATGAGTTTTCAGGGGTTGGTTGTTGTTGATGTCTCTTCTAGAGTTCTTTTACTGTAAATTCTCAGAGAAGTAATACAAAAGCCGATGGAATTTCCAAAGCTCTGTGTTGTTTGATGCAATGTGGTGTTTAACTGAATGTTACAGGATTCCTACGTACTTCATGGCACAATAAGTTTTCCCTAAACCTCTTCGTTATGTGTTTTGTTATTTTTTTATATCTCTTTCATGCTTCTGTGCTTTACATTTAATGGCAAGGAAGAAGAATAGTTCCAGGATTTAATCACAGATTACCCTGAACTCAATCTAAGCTATTATAAATGTTTTCTTCAGTTATAGTAATAAAGGTGTAATTCTTAATTGCTGCCCTTTCACACTATATCTTTCAACAGTGATTATTGTTTCAGGAATTCAAGTTTTCTTCCTGAGGAATATATCTCCCTCCCACCCCCACCAGCTTAGTGGAAAATTCTTAATTGCTTTCACTGGTTTTTTACATTTCACCATTCATAATTTCAAGTTTTTTTTTTGAAGTATTCAAATGGCCCTGTAATTTCAGCTGCTCTCACCTTCAAGATTTCAAAACACCCAGTAGCCACAAACTCCATTGCCCAATGGACTAACATTATCTGCAGATTTCCACTTTAGGGTACAGAAAGACATCCTTTCAACCAAACATAAACCAAAACCCTTACTTCCATAACTAGCCTAAAATCTCCACAGAACAGAGACAAACCTTAAAGAGAGAGCCCTCTTTGATTACAGTTGGGCTAGAAGCTGTAATCCAAAGATTGGTTAGTGGTTACCCCGGCCGTATTCCCTTGGAGTCAAAGGGAACAACCTGGGTGTTAACAGTTCAAATGCAAGTTAATATAAACATGGTTTGCATTTGAGATATAGATAAAAGATTGTTTTATAATTGCATGCATTCTCTTCATTCACATGTAGATTGAAAGTTATTATTATATAGTTAAATGTGGTTTTTCATTTGGAATATGGATAAATAGGGGAGACTTTTGTAATACCCCTACGTTGTTGTAATTTTGTTTCTTTTTTTTGACTGAATGATGTTAGTAGGAATGGCAGAAAATCCATGAAGTACATTGAAATGTTTATGTAAATAAATAAACAATTTTATTGATAAATAAATAAATGGAATTGAAGTACTTGGGATGAGACACTTGAATATGAGATTCTTTCCAATAGAAGAAAAAAAAAAATCTCATTGGTAAATGAGATTGAGATAATTCTTCCATGATAAATATTCTAGATAAGCTTTCATGGATAGGAGAGAAAATCCATTAAATCATTTAGCTGGGAAAAGATGCTAATCTTGGATAAGCATAAAGCACCGTCGGAGAGAAAAGAGGGCTTTTAAGAAAAATCCTAGGCAAGTGGACGTTGAGGACCATAAAAGTAGGACACCTCTAAAGGAAAAAATTATTATGGAAGAAAGGTATAAAATACCTAATGAAGGGATCAATAGAGGTTGTTGATACCCTGGCAAGGAAATCTCAACACGGGGATGAACTGAAGGATTACAGTTCAAGGTTAGGTGGTGAAAAGTGTGAAATTCCCAAGTGAACTTCTATCGATGATTATGGTTGGATTATTTATGTTATGTTATTTGATTTCATTTATTTATTTTACTTTGTCTTATCTTCTTATTATACATAGTCAAGAGTAGACATTGTCCCTTACAATATGTTAAAGAAATATAAATTTCGATATTTATTTACCGAATTTGAATTTACTCAAGAGATGCATGTACAATGATATTGGAAATGTAATTCTGCCTAAGGAATGACTTTATGATTCTATAGACATGCATGTATTTTGCTGGCCAAAAATATGTTGTGTGAACTCTGAATATTTTACTACGGTGCATGCGATTTTTTGGTTAGTGATCCCAATTATTATTAACGGAAAAAGGGATTTGATAATTAGTTGACCTTGCATGATTAATATCAAAGGACAAGAGGAGTTAAATCTATGTAGCTCCTTAGGACTGAAATCAAGCATGAGTAGGGTAGTATGCAACAATTACCGAGATTTAAGATCTTATGTTTGTAGCATAGATGCCTAAGAGGGTTTATGTAGGCATAAGGGGTAAGTATTAAACAAGGGAACAAAAAGGATGAAAATATTATTATAAATAGTTAAGGGATTTGGTTGATACAACAAATACATCTATAAATGATTATCGAAATTTGAGGTACAAAGTTATGAGAATGATGCCCTTAGCACACTAGAAACTCTAATCTCTGTGAGATACAATTGCCAAAACTCCTAGAGTTCATAGTTAAGTAACGTACGATAAACAAGAGAACAATTCCATAAGGAACCAAATAGATTTTAACCATTTATTAGTTACTAATTGAGATTTTAGATCTACTGACATCAGCATGACTTGTCGGACATAAGGACACACATACTTATTTCAAAAAGAGTCTAGTAAATCTACAATATATAAAAGTACCAATCAGGAATGATGAATTAATCTACTTCCACATAATCAAATTGGAAATAAGAATCAAGGGGATTCAAAAAAGAGGGACACAAAAACAAGAAGGATATACAATGGCGTCAATAGCGAGATAATCATATGGTAGTTCAACAATAGAACATAAGCAAATCTAAATTATCATAAGACTAATATTGAAATAGTATTTCAACAAATAAATTGGTCGTAACACAGGCATTGAAAGACACAAATATAAAAGTAGTAGCCTCTTTAAGATGACACAAAGGATGGGAATTAAGTACATAAGTACAAATACTTGTAAATCTTCAATTATGGTGTACATCACTGTCGAGCCAGATAGGGAACAAAAAGAAAGAAACCTCTTGGAACATGCATTCATAATAATCATTATTTACATAAAATGATCATTTATTAACACCAAAAAGAACTAATTGTACCTAGTCGATATTTACATAAATGTCTCTGCCTTAGGCGACAATTAAACTACATAATACAATAACATAGGGATTGCACCCATATGGATGAAGGGTTGCCATAAGTGCCACAAGGGCTTCGTTGGGGGAGAAATACCATACCACATGGGTTCATATTGGGGGATATATATTGAGGAAAAAAATGCATAATATATTGGGGGATATATAGGGGGTAAAAGGTTTTTATATTGGCGGGTGTGAAAAATGGAGCTCCAAGTTAATGAAAAAAATTAAAGGGGTATAAAAAATGTTAATGAAAAAATGCATACCTACAATATCTAGTGGAATTAGGGATTTTTTAAATTGGGAAGGTGTAGTGGGTTTGTATTGGTAGGGGGTTAAATAATGTGATTTTTAAGGATATTTTCCAATATGTAGTCAAATTAAGGGTATTGTTTAATATGTTGCGAACACACGTGATAGGTCAGAGGTTCATTCAATGAGGACCCTTTTATAAGTACAAGCCTAAAACAAGATGAGAACAATGTGTAACTTAAACCAGACTAGTAATTACAGAGTTACGAAATGATTTAGCCACAGAGTCTCCATAACCCATTTTAAATTAATTCCTAAACTGTTCACGAAATCTGTGCACTAAGGAGTATTGCACACTAAATTTTAGGAGTTTCACTATGATTTCGAAAGGAATCAAACCCAAAAAAGGAAATTGAACCAACCTGGAGTTCATAGAGCCGATATATCCATGTTGATGGTGTCGCTCCGACTAAACTAGGAAGATATTTTTGTGAGGGAAAGAGCACACATGCGAAATTAAAATATGACCAGCGTATAGTTAGAGCTTGATTTTTATAGGGATAAGTTATTGCATAAAATAGGAAAAGAATACAAATGAAAATTAAATACTTACTTGCTCATGGAATGCCTACTCTGGTAAGACGATGCACACTCCCAGTTGTGTCATCCCATAGCATTACCCTGTAAGAAATAATAAAGAAAAACAAAAACAAAACCTATCAAGGATTCTTAACTTCCACATTTTAACCTACGTACCAATATGAAGTAATCCTCTATTAGATCCTAAGGAAAAATCAAATAAAACAAACCTTAAAATTACAGGGACCATACCTTACATTTTCTTCCAAAGTTTAAGGGCACAAAGTGGAGGTGTTGGTTCTCCAATGCTCTCTATATAAGGAAGAAGGGAACTCGAATATGGTAAAACACCAGTTGATTTGAGAAAGAATACAGTGAAGCTAGGGAAATTCTAACTAGAATGGAGCCAACGAAATACACCTCAGAAATAACGAAAAATAATAGTGATTGAACATCCTCACAAAGTTGGGCTTCACACTAGAAGAAGGGACCAAGTGATATGTCATTGACCCTAGAGAAAACATCAAAACTATGACCTAGGATGTGGGAACCATTCACAAAAATAATATAGAAGAGAAGTGATGAAACCCATCAGAA
The DNA here is from genome assembly GCA_000404065.3 of Pinus taeda. Taxonomy (NCBI): domain Eukaryota; kingdom Viridiplantae; phylum Streptophyta; class Pinopsida; order Pinales; family Pinaceae; genus Pinus; species Pinus taeda. The sequence goes on from APFE031030981.1 coordinate 156,468, forward strand.
GGAAAAACAAATTACTTGTAAGAACATCAGCAATGATCAGTGGTGGAGGCATGTGGAGTCAGCCTATTCTTTATGGATTTTTTGTGTCCACAAAAAGCCAGATTCCAAGTATGGACAAAGAGTAGTGCAACGATGCAATCAGATGAAGAAAATGATAATGAAAATGGTGCATTGGCTAAACAACTATGGTTTAAAATGGGTTAGGGTTATGTAGAATAACCATGACCATTCAATGGCCATCTCCTCATCCTAACCATCCAAATGCTGCCACACAACCACCCTAATGATGTCACAGTGGTCACATGATCTCCATGTGATGAAGGAAGATGTGGAGAGAGTTAATTGCATGTTTAACCTCCCAAGGAGAAGTGGTATAGGTAGTATGGGAATTAGCAAAGAGATTATGGACATTGCTAAGTTTAGTACATAGGAAGTTAATTTGACTGTATTACATAGCTAAACTATATGAAGCAATAAATCATAAGTTATGGTATAACGTGTAAAAGGTGTGTTTCATATAATTATACCAAACGAAATAATATTAATATAGAAAACCCCATGACATATAGTTGTATTTGGATAAGAGGGTATCCCCCTCATATACATTCAATATTTATACTAAAATTGGAATTAAGATAAATCTCCTAAGCATAGAGTGAAAGAAAGTAATTTTCTAGTGACAAAGGTAACAATGTATACTTTGTAACATGCTTATGGAATACAAGTGCAAAGACATATATTATTAAACTAAATTGAGGATTTTATTACCATTATATAGTTCATCATAGGAGAACTGAGAATACAAGGGGAAAATAATGTCAATGCTATAAACAAGTTTAGGAAAGAAAAAATTGGTTTGTATTGTACGAGAAGAGTTGTGACAGATGGTATCAGAGGCCAAGCTCACCACTGGGCCAAGGAACCACTACATAAAGTAATAAATAGCATTGTGTAAACTTGTAAAAGATAAGTACTGAAAGAAGAACTAACAATTGATTTGTTTGAATAGCACGGTAAGCACGTGAACCGGCTACAACAAAGATGGCAGAGGAGGCTCCAGCTATCACCGAAGGTGAATATTTGTATGTTGAGATGGGAAATGGAGCCACCCCAACAATTACTCAATTCATGGATGTCATTAAAAATCTTCAAGGATAATTGGCATACATCAGGAGTAGCAATGAGGTCATGTTAAAGGCTAGCAAGGAGCAGGAAAGGATGATTAGAGGGTTGACTGAAAGGTCTAGCCATAGAATGATGGTTAAAAGGAAATAAAAGAGAGATAGAATTAGAGAAATCTGAAATTTGGGGGGAGTTTGATAGAACATTTCCAAGAACACAAAAGAGAAAGAGACAAATAGAGATGCAAGGGGAATTTTGGAAAATCAAGCCCCTTACCTTTAATGGGGAAAAAGAAAAGGATGCAGAGGCATGGTCACTTAATATGACTAAATATTTCCAAGTCTATGAATATGAGAGAAACTTAAAGGCCAGATTGGCCATTTATCAGCAGCAAGGCAAAGTTGCCCTCTTGTGGAAGAAGCTAAAACTTTGCATTTGTTAGAAGAAAAGATAGTATTATGGGAGGAATTACAGAAGTAGTTTAAAAAATGCTATTTAAGTGAACATTATTATGATGATTACACAAAGGAGTTCCATGAGTTAAGGTTGGGACAATTCACCATGGATGAATTTGTGGCCAAGTTTTCCAATTTGTTGCGGTATTTTCCCTATATTAAAGGAGAAAAAAACAAAGTACAATGGTTTGTGAACTATTTTCCTACTATCTACAAGGAACAGATTGAGTTTGACAATCCTAATACAATGGATGAAGTAGTAAGGAAGGCGAGGTTGTGTTACCAACATTTTAAGAATAAGGACAAATTCAAACATATAGTTGGATAATAAGGACAAATCCAAACCATTAATGGAAATTTCTTAGTAAGGGGAAAGTAAATCATCCATCACACTCTCAAGATGGGTCAAAGCGTATGGATCTAAATAATAAAAATATGAATGGGGTTAAGGAAAAAGAAACCCTAAGATGTTGGGGGTGTGGTGAACCTCATTTGTTGATGGATTATACTCATAATCCCAAATCTATTCAAAATATACAAGTTGTCCACGAATCCACCACGATGAATGATATTGCTAGAAATATTCCTAGGATAAGCACAACTTTAGAGGATAGACAAGAGGAACATCAATAAAAAATGATTGAAATTGAAGGTATTATTTCCAATCACTTGTTTCTATTTTAATTGATCCAGGGGCTAGTTAAAGTTACATTGGGTTGTAGGTGGTAAAAAAATGTAAACTTGAAACTGAAAAATACAAAACTGGTTGGCTAGTATAATTAGCAACTCACACCAAGAGAAGGGTAACCAGCCAAGTAAAATAGTGTCATCTTGATTGAAAGGGGTATTTTACAATAGTAAACTTAAATGTGCTTTCCCTAGGATCATATGAGATATTAATAGGCATGGACTAGTTGGAAAGCAGGGGGTCATTATAAATTGTTTAGATAAAGCAGTGAGTTGTGTGAAATATCAAGGACAAACTCAAACAATCCAAGGCATACCAAAACCCATATCAGTTAGACAAATTTAGCCTTACAAATGAAAAAGAGTGCATGAAAGGGGTGTCAATTATTTATGGTTCATGTAGAAGCAGGTAAACAGCAAGGTGAGGAATCAAACTTAGATACCCTGATGGTCATCAAGGAGTTTCGTGATGTTTTTCCAGAAGAAATTCCAAATCTCTCCCCCCCCCAAAAAAAAAAGATAGAGAATTTTTCACTAATTTGGTAGCCGATGCTGCCCCAATGTCTAGAGCTCCTTACTAAATGAGTCCATCTGAATTGCTGGAGCTGAAAATATTGCTACAAGAAATATTGATTAAAGGCCATATTAGGCCTAGTGTGTCAGGATGGGAGGATCCCGAGTTTTTTGTCAAGAAGAAGGATGGCACATTTAGGATGTGCATCGATTATCAATAATTAAACAAGTTAAGTATCAAAAACAGATATCCATTCCCTCGTATTGATGATCTATTTGATTAAGTAAGAGGGGAACCATTTTTTCAAAAGTTGACTAAAAGACAGGATATCACCAATTGAGAATGAAAAATGAAGATATTGATAAGATCCCTTTCACAACCAAATATGGTTACTACTAGTTTGTAGTGCTTCCATTCGGCCTTACTAATGCCCCAACGACCTTTATGTGTTTGATGAACAACATATTTAGTAAATATTTGGACAATTTTGTGCTGGTATTTATAGATGATAATCATATATATTCCAAAGGTGAAGAACATAAGGAACACTTAAAATTGGTGTTGCAAAGTTTAAGGGAAGATCATTTGTATGCCAAATTTAATAAATGTGAGTTCTACAAAAGCATAATACAGTATTTGGGTCACATCATTTCTAAGGAAGGATTGGCATTGGATCCTGAGAAGGTTAGGTCCATGGTAAATTGGCCCATACCAAAGGATTTATTTGTTGTCCATTCATTTATGGGAATCATGGGATACTACTAAAGGTTTATAGAAGGATTCTCGAAGCTAGAATATCCTATTACATCCTTACAAAAAAAGGAGTAAATTTTGAATGGCTCCAATCTTACAGTGGCTCCAATCTTGAAACTTGCAGACCCAAATAAAGAATTTACAGTTTGCACCGATGCTTATATGGAGGGTTTAGGTCTTAATGCAAGAGAATTCAGCGATAGCCTATGAGTCTAGGAAGTTGAAAACACATGAAAGAAATTATGTTGTATATGATTTAGAGTTAGTTGTTGTAATACATGTCTTAAAGATGTGGAGGCATTATCTTTTAGGGAAAAATTTCACTCTGGTAACAGATCATATCAACCTAAAACATCTCTTCATCAAACCTGATCTCAATGCCAGGGAAGCTAGATGGATGGTGTTTCTTAGAGAGTTTGAATTTGACATTATAGACATAAAAGGAAAAGAAAAAAAGATAATAGATGATTTGAGCAGACATGTTTATATGCTAATGGAAGTGTTTGTTAGCAATGTTAATATAGATTTGATATAGAAAATTGAAAAATCCATAACCAATGACCCAAATTACTTAGAAATTCAACAAAAATTGCAGTAGATGTTCTTCGTTATGCTGAAAATTCTGAAAAATTACTAATTTACAGAAAATGATTGTATGTTCCCAATGTGAATGCCCTCAAACAAATGGAATTAGATGAATATCATAAGAAACCTTACACAGAACATCATGGGTGTCAAAATATGATTACATCATTGAGGAAGAATTTCATTTTGCCAGGTATGAAGAAAGAGGTGGCTGAATATTTATCAAAATGCTTAGAGTGTCAACTGGTAAAGGTTGAACATCAATGCCCTGTCGGGTTGTTGAATCCAGTACATATCCCTGAATGGAAGTGGGAAATAATTTCTTTAGGTTTCATCACTGGACTAGTGAGGACCAAGAGGCAGCATGACTCTATCATGGTGGTGGTGGATACCTTAAGTAAGGAAACTCATTTCATATTGGTACAATCTACTTATGGTATTACACAAATTGCTAATATCTTTATGAAGAAAATCTTTTGATTACATGGAATACCCAAGATGGTAGTGTCAGATAGGGATGCAAAATTCACCTTAAAATTTTCGAAGGCATTATTTGGGGGCATGGGAACTCAACTAAATTTCAGCACAACTTATCATCCTCAAACGGTTGGACAAGCTGAGCAAGCCAACCAGATTTTAGAGGACATGCTGAGAATGTATGTCATGGACATACCTATGAAATGGGAGGATTTTCTACATCTGACAAAGTTTTATTACAATAACAACTGTCAACCATCCATAAAAAAGAGCCCTTTTGAAGCTATGTATGTGTTGAAGCCTCGAAATTCATTACAACAACATGGAGGATGATCACCCGGTCTGGACCTTAAAGCAGTTCCTTTTCCGTTTTGAATGGTGGTTCCGACTGGTTCAACAAGGTACAATTACTTTCTCTCAATCCCCAATGGCTTTAAAATATGACTTTCATTCACCAATGGAGAAGAGACATCAGATCAACCCTCTTGCTGATCAGGCAAGAAAGTGATCCTTAAGCTGATTGAGGCTCAGCCAAGCCACAATTAAAGTTTCCCTCTTTGGAAAGAGGACTTAAAAGAATGTAGAAATTAATATAAATGCAAACTTATTCTAAGATGTAAGCAAAAGAAAATAAATCCTAATCCTATCTCAATTAGGAAGATATAGATCTAACCCAACCGAGAGAAAGATATTTAAAGTATTGGGATTTAAATATGTTTGGTTTATAATGAATATCAAGTTAATAAAATAGTTCAATTAACTGACATTATGAATAACAAAACACATCCTATTGAGACCTCTTAACTAAAATAATCAATCAACAACACTCTGGAAGAAGTTCGCAAAAAGATATTGATCATTTAATGAGTAACTTAAAGAATTAAATAATAATATGCGGAAGAAGTTCACAACATATCACTATTTAATAAAGTAGTTTATAAGATAGATTTATGAGTAAATAGTTACTCAGAAATCAGAATTTAATCCATAAGAGTAGAGATACATAATAACATAAAATTGAGACAAATTAACCATACTGACAAAAGTGCACAAATATGAAAGCAAATTGACACATTCCTATCATCATAAAGTGAAACAAGTATTTGAAATAATAGTATCCGAAATACCAATTTTATTGAATCCATTCTCTAGCTCTGGTAACCAAAAATCTTTTACAGTGCTTGAGCTTCTGCTTTCAAAAGCAGAGCTACAATAGTGCAAACTCTGTTTATTATACATACCTCAGAATGTAAAATAAAAACCTCAACAATCTCTAGATTTGAGATTTTTACTCCTCTCAACTACAACTCTAAATCCATATTACAAAAGTGCTTTTAGAATTCTAGAATTGCAGAGGAGAGAAGCCCTTATTATATTTTGCAATCTATTATTTATAATATTTGCAAAGGAATTCTTAACAAGAAAATTTGTTGAAGAAAAGATTTTCTCAATCAATTTTCATTTGCTTAAAATTCCATTCTTCAATTGTTGGAGTATTCTCTTTGATTGAGATCTTTTTCTCCTCATCTTTTCAACTATTTTTTTGTAAAAACAAATCAAAACAAAATTAAAAAGTAAAAGTAAAATCGCAATGCCAAATCTGGAATTAAAACAAATCTAATCAAATTCGATTAAATAAATAATTAAAAAGGAGATCCAAGCTTTCTTTTAATGCCTGTGATGATTTAATTGGCCAAGAATATCATTGACGAATGGATTTGCATTTAGAAGAGGCTTGAGCAAATGAAAATGTAGAAAATAAAACTCAGGAAAGTTAGTTTTATTAAAAAATTGGAGCTTAATCTTCTGCTGGATTTCAGACCCAATAAATGATAAAATATGTTGATGAAACCTTGTCAGAAATGTTCTCCTTGATTATATCTCTCCAATGAGCCATCTTGGGCCTCATTTGGCCAAGTAAAACTCAATCTATTCGCCTCCAAAGTTGATGAGTCAAATTTGGCATAATTCTGGAAACTCTGTTGCCTAGGCCCAAAAATCAGAATTTATTAATTAAATTCTAATCCTAAATTAGATTTTAATAATTTAATAATTAATTCTAACTTAATTATTAATTAACTAATATATACAATTAATTTTAATTAATGCTAATAACAATGTAAACTTTGAAATGGAAACTATAAACTCAAAACGGGAACTCTGGCCCAAAAACCCTAAAAAAAAAGTGTGTATACTGGAATGATGGTTTTTTCTTTTAGGGTCAATTTTGAACATGTTTTAAAAATGATAGTGAAAACAATTTTTTTGTGGAAAAATTGTGCAAAAAACACCTTGAATGATAGTGGAATGATTGTCTTTTTTTACGGTAAATTTTCAACATTTTTCAAAATGCTAGTAAAACCGAATTTAAAATTTAAGATTTTGATTTATTTTTTTTTTAAATTGTAAAAAAAAATAAAAAAATTAAAACAAAATAAAAAAGACTC
>APFE031030981.1:168414-178894 GCA_000404065.3 Pinus taeda
ATTAGAATCAACCTATTATAAATAAGTGATAATGGAGGAGAGGAGAGGTGAGGGATGGAGTTATAAGGAGGCTTACTTGAGTTTATGGAGAGATAACGTGAGTGGAGTGTGAGGTGGGGTGACATGAGGTTGAGTGAGGTGGAGGGACGGGAGGCATAAGGAGTGAACCAAACTTATGTTAAAAAGTTTTTAACCATCTCATATCACATAAAACCAAATCGCAAAATCACAAATCGTTTAATCGAGGTGCTTGGTGATACTGCGATATACAAAATCGTGATATCACTATTTCTCATATCGCAATTTTTTTATCGCAAATTTATTTAGGAGGAGGAGGAGGGAGGTAAAGTGGGACCCACATGAATTAATGGTCCTACCAATTGGACTTCAGCCATTTTGCAATGTGGTTCTGAGCTTGGAAATTTGTTTTATAATAATAAATTGGAGTAAATTACCAAGATCTCGAAACATGTTTTCAGCAGTTGTATGATTTAGATAGGTCATTTTGTAGGACCGTTAGTGAAAAATGAAAAATTAATAAAAGTTAATACTTACAATGAATGACTATTGAACTTAATTAGTTACAAAAATAGAAATATTTTACAGATATTTACATTTTTAGTCCAGGTGAGAAAACGATCAAACTTCAAAGGACATCATTTACACATTGGTTGATCAAATGAGTCAAAACAAGTATCGATGGAAATCTTGTGAAAATTTGGATTCAATGAAACAATCGAAATGGAAATCCGATAAAAATGAAAAATAACAAAATTACAAGATAATTAAAAAAAGCATAGAAGGTGTTTAGCCAAAACTTAATATAAAGGGTCCCCATTATTTTTTTTCTGAATAAGTCTACTCCTATTATTAATACAAAAAAATTTTTACAATGAGGTGGAAGCCTCAAGAGGTCTAGCTTGGAAGATGGCTTACACACATAGCAGATTGATAGATAACCCACAGGAACTAGCAGCATACCGTCTAGAGCAAAGACTATTACCGGAGCCTTTAAACCGGAACCACCATGACAAAAACAAACCATGACAAAATGCAGACTCTCTGGTGGTCCAAAACTGCGTAACAGAGGTGATACGATTGACTCGAACTGTTAAAATGGACAAAAGACAACTAAACATAGACAGAAAACAACTGAGCATTTCCCCATGAACAGACATGAAAGTTGCAAAAAGATAACGACAACCTGATCAACGAACTTGAGCCGTGGAGGGTGATTCTTCCATAATCAGAAAACCGAAACTAGAGAGGTCGTCGTCATTAGAGGGCGGCCCCTCTTCTTTTAGCAAAACCTTCTCACTCGGACGATTTGAACATGCCATGGTAGACTTGACTTGTAAAGCAGAATTCTTTGGAGCATCATCCTTTTGGCAAAGATTCTGAGAGTTGCTTGGCATGTCTTCTACCCTCGGCTGTGAATAAGGATTTGGATTTGCCGAGGCCATGCATGCAACGCCCTCACTTAGTTGAATCATGATAGTGGCAATGAAGGAATGGTCTCTTAAAGTGCAGTGGATTTGAAAGCAGGCGGAGTGCTCATGGGTGTACCGGGGGCTTGATATTGTCGTCTTCTATCCCCGGCCACGACCACGATCTCACCTGGGAGCAGGATGACTTTCAGAAGTAGTTCCAGGAAATGTATCCGCTGAAGAGGAAGAAGCATGGCGTAGGGGACAACCACAAACTCCACCCCGACGACAGCCCATTCTTTACTGCAGGATGGTCATGTTGCCTGGAGCAGAGAGAGTATGGCACATAGCATTAACCAATTAATTGGAGAATTGAGCGAGATTGAGGGCATACAGCTGATGAGAACGCTGAAGGGGTTATGGCAATCCAGGAAAACTAACACAGAAGCGGCTCCGCAAGCCTGAACACCATGAACCCCTAAATCATCTTCCGAACAGAGCACTGAACCTGCAAAGTGGCCTAACAAGCGTATGAAGAGAACTAAACTGTGGTGGAGGAGCGCCATCAGATAATAGCAGGAGAACCTATGTAGATTGACGAGCCACATTAACTCGGCCTTGAATGAGCATTCAGGTGTATTGAAGGCATACAATAGGTGAGGCTAGGTGGCGCAGGGCGTACTCCACATGCCTACTCCTCCCACCGCCACCGTTCCGTTAACTATCCCTTTCACCCACATTTGGGAAAAGGGTCCCCATTATTGAAGTACATAAAATAAATAAATAAATAAATAACTAAATAAATGGGGTGGGGGGGAGGGAGGGTTTATGTTTTACCACAAAAATGGCAACACACGGGAGAAGAACCAGTTATTTCTGTTTTATATGAATGAGATTTTCCTAAAATTAAAGTAAAAATAATTAAAGAAGAGAAAATTATTTTGAAATGTTTGACTAGGTTCACGGGTCTAAATAAAAACAAGAATCAACTAACTGTAATTTCTCTTAAAATTCCTCATATATCAACATGTCTCATAACTCTATATCAGTCTTCAATTAGTTGTAGAGATAAAATAGGGGTCACTTTATAGCTTAGCTTTTAAAATATACTCATTTGTCACAAGTAGAGCCACTGCTGCCAACAACCATCTATAGTCTCGACATGGTTACCTTTTAATCATCAACGATTCAGAATCCCATCTATTTAAGAATTATTGACCTAGAGATAAATCCATTTATATATGTTCATTTTCTTCGTATTTGTTTTTATTTTTTAGTTCTTAAAATCCATTTTCCTGGTTTGGTAGCCAGATAGTTGACAATGCCATTCACTGGTTATAATTGGACTAAACAAGCTGGCTCATGATGAGACCCCTTGTTTTATAGTTGTTTGCAATCATAAGCCATTACCTTGGTTTGTTTAGCAGTGTTGGTAATGGCAGCTTATTTTTCCCCTATGATCATGGTAAGAAGGCTCATGATGAGACCTCTTATCTTTTAAGTTTAAATATATTTTTGGATTGCACTAGAGAAACAAGAATTTTTGGACAGGGAGAATTATTGACTCCTTAAGAGTTAAGAATGACAATTTAAGAGCTAAGGGTGTTTCACTGTAAAGTGTCTTTACTTGGTTAAAAATAACTTTTCTTGACTGATAATAGAATTTTTTTAGATCTTAATAAAATATTGAAATCTCAAAATAATTACAATTTTGATGAAAAATAAATTTCTCAAATTTTACGATACTTTGTCAACTTCTCTTGTTTTGTAATCTCTTCCCTAAGTATGCCTACTTTTATAATAAGAAAAACAATCTTTATTAAGAGATTTAAGAAAAAGCCAATAGTAGACTATTAACATTCTTTTTCTATGTATGCCCACCATTGTTAGGTAACAAAAAGGTCTTTCGTATGAATTATGCCAGAGTCACCAAAATCAAAACTAAAAATTAATAGGAAAATAATTCCTAACCCGAATTGACAAAAGAAATCAGCGAACAAAAATAAAAATAAAAAGGTAAGAGTAGAAAGGAAAATCCAAGTTTCTAGAAGATAAACTCTAATAAGAATGTTTATACCAATGTCTCAACAAAATGAAGTAAAAGAAAATAATCATGTAACCATTCCTTCTTATGTCGAGATTTAGATAAATTTTATCGTGTAGGGTTATAAGCGTTTTAGGCTTCAAATAGTAGTGATGATAAAATTCAGCCACAATGAAAAAATTTATGTCTGGTGTCAATCTTTTTGTTTCAAAGCATCATCTTAATCATTTTATAATAAAAGGAATGCTTAAAGAAACAAACTAAAGGTTCAAAAACTTCCTAGTGTAGCTTTTTTGACAAAGATTATCGATGCTTCTTGAAAGCGGACTAGGAAAAGAGTATAGGGCTTCAAAATGAAACTAAAGTAAGGTAATGAAAATAATTGAAAGTGGGTATATGAAACTTATCATTGGAGAATTGCATTTAATCTTACTTGTGAGGTATCATCTTTTCCAATGCTGGCTAACTTCTTCTTTTAATTAAAATCAAAATCATGAAGAAGTTGAACTAACCATAATCTTAAAATCCAAAATAATTATTTGTTTTATTTAAACCAAAGCAAGTAGTAAACTGTAAGGAGATAATGCTTTGTGTTCAGGGAATCGAAAGTAAAACAAATCCATCAGAAATGAGAATGAAATTATGCTTCTTACAACAATGAATGTTCTCATAATATTATAAGTTTCATATCAACTCCATTTCCATAAATTGTTTGGAATTAAGACCAAATCCGAGATAATGAAATCTATATGAATACATGGGAAGGTCTTAAATTTCATATTTAAATATGGAGTGGAATATATAGAACTGAAATATAAGAGAAATCAAAATGATCTAACCTTGTTGCAAATTTCCTATCAATTGCTTTAATACCATAGTGATTACCCAAGATTGCCTAAAAGTGTTTTATACAACACAATGCCTCAATGGGTGTTTTGCATTGCAAGTTTCTTCACCATACTTAAATTTCAATCTGCGATTTTTACCTTTTCTGATATGAGATATAACAATTGAATGTTAATGGTAAAGAGGCATCTATCAGAGTCTATTGCATCGGAAAATCTTCAGATAAGGTTTCATTTGAGTTTTGTGATGCGATATATTTGTTGCGGTGGAAAATTTGTGATATGGACATATGCTATGTGAAAATATGTGATGTGATGAGGCGATGGCAATATCGAAGAATCGTTATATCGGGGATTAGGGAATAGCCACATCGCACATCACAGATTCAGAATTGTCATATGAGCATATATAATAAAAATTAAAATGAAGCGATTGCGATATCTGCATATTGGGACATTGGGAAATTGTCATGTCGGAAATTCCGATATTATTCTGCGACTGCGGGGATGCGATGGATGACGTGGAAAATTGGTGGGAGCGGCTTTGGATCTCAAAAGAAATCAGCGATTGGAAAATTTAAGTACATGATGTAACATTGTTGATACGCCTATGTGCGATGAAGAATGGACTCGAAAAATTTATTAAGTGAATTTGATATCGTATCGGATCTAGAACATCGGTACTTTTAAACCTATGCCCCTACTATTATTACGATTGAATGGATGCAATATTTTTAATGATCTTGATTTAAAGTTTATATTGGGTCCAAAATTGTGTGAACATAGCAATATTGGTGAAGTCAACTATTGGATATGCAAAATGCGAAATGTGATATACGATATGATAATTGTGGAATTTTGCAAGAGAGGTCTGTAAAAGAACATCAAAGGTCTTGTATCAGCAATTTTTTATCAATAAACACAAAGAGTCACTTCCGATGGAATATTGTGATAATTTTTGAAAGGCCTATTGGGTTTTTTAATGAATGAAAGCAAAATTAAATAATGCTCAACTTCTAATGAACAACAAATAAAATTTCCCTGAACCTGTTGCGGATTTGAAATGGGTTTTCTACTTACTTCAAGTTTCAAAAAATGAATGAAAACCTGCAAATGAAATAGAACAAGAATAAGAAATAAACTAAGAAAAAGGAAAAACCAACAATAAATGAAAATGAACTAATGAATGCGTACCTAGAAGAAAATTGTCTGTAAATTTTACCTCATGAATCCTCAATTTCGTCTATGGATTTCTCGAAATTCAGATTTTGTTCAAAATCATCTCATTATTTATTCTAAACTAGAGTGTGCAATCAGCTTAAAGAAAATAAGTTATTCATGTTCAAGAAATCTGAAATTCATAGAATTTGCCAAAACTGTAAATGAGAATATGCTCCCCTTTGAATTGCAACAATGATTATTACCTTTGCTCATTCTGAATTAACTTAACCAAAGTCTGTATTGCTAAGGTGGATGTTCAATAATGTCTTTAGTAAATACATATGGTGCATATTACAACATCAAATAATAAACTAAATATCCGAATAGAATAAAGCAGCTGATTATGAAAGAATATCAACACAAATTCAAATGTTTGCACACAGCAAAATGGACACCCTTAAGGTCATTTTAACAAATTCTGAGGAAGATAACATGAACTTCATGTGTTTACAACAAAACGTAAGACTTATTAATAATAATCGAATTGGCATTAAGCTTGCGGGCTTAGGCAGTCATATATTTTATGGGACAATGATATCAGGAATCTTTTGCATCATTAAAATTTTCAACATAACGACCTAAGAAGAAAATCTTAGAAGGAAATGTCAAAATAGGGAAAAGTGGCTTTGAGGTGATGTGTGCCAAGTGCATACTCAACTAAATTTAGTCAAGACATTATTCAAAATAGGCAGAGATGTAGTCATGGGTAGAGGTATTGCTACAAGAAATCTTTAATTTAAAGATGGGAAGCGAAATTCCAAAATTTTTCGATGAGAGGAAAATATTTCTCTGAACATGTATATGATATGAGAAGGGTTGATTCCTTGCTTTATTTTTATCTACAGAATTGTTAAAAATAAATTAACTATATAAGCAAACTAACTACATTAATTCTACTTCTATCCTAACTATATACATGAAAATGGCTAGGTATAGTCATATTTCCAATGTAACCACTCTCTGATTTTAATTCATGCATATATGTACAGTTCAAACATTAGCAATAGAAATACAAATCTAATTAAAGTAAGAAAACTAAATATGAAAGCAGATTGTACAGTTATTGTTAGCAACTTATTTAAGATCTCCTTCTTTTGAAATGCCCTTTCCAACTTGATTTCAATTGGACCATATAAATCTGAATGGATTTCTATTAATGATTGGAAGAGATTAAAAAGAGAAGATAACAGGCTAGATTGTGGATATGAGCTTTTAGATTCACAGGCCCAAAAAAACTGTTAGTGTTATGTGTAAGTGTTGCAGATCCATTTGGGCATATCAACGCCAACTTACACGTCGATGTTATTAGAGTTCATCAAACCCTAGTACAATTGTTACATGCCCTAAAGAAGTTAGTCATCAGAATGCTTACTCCCAAAGAAGTCCCATTATAGAAAACATCCAAAAAGTGCCCCTAAGGAGATCAATGCAGGAAGCCTTCTATTAGGATGCAATGCATTGTAGGAGCTACACTGACTGAGTGTTATGCATCGCACTTAGTCCCTCTTTAGCCTGCGATGAGAGAACTTGGGAAAATTTCCATGAGGATTTGAAGATTCCTTAGCCTCTAGAAGTGTCTCAAGTGCCACCTACCCCTCTGAGTTCTCCCTTGGATGACATAAGGAATTAGGAAACATCAACCTCCTATCCCCTCTTTAATGGAACTAATTTCTAAAAATAGAAAGGCATTCATCATCATCATTGATGACACAACCTCCTTCACTCATCTATAAATAGATCACTCATCTAAGAAATCTGAGATGAAAAATATTGAGTTGCAAGGAGATGTTGGTGATATGAGATTAGGATTGAGTGCAAATATTGTGATATTGTTGAAATGTCTTGCTTTTCATGAGGTGAAGAAGGATTGAATTGGAAGGATGATGCTAGATCGAACTCGCATTGGTTGTAATCTTTCCTCTTATTAATAAAGTTTTCGAGATTTTTCCCTTATGTTTATGTTTATGTTAAATGCATTCATGTGTATATCATTCTTTCGATTCTGTGCTATTTATGAACAATAGATCATTATGCTTTGACGGGTTTTTATTTTTGTAAGTAGTGCAGGTACTTCTCAAGCGATTTAAGTACAGGAAGGAGTAGCGAAATCGGTCAAAGGAGATAAGGAACAAGTGGAAGTTACAAGTAGGTTCTTTGTCCCTTATTTTATTTGTTGTTTATAGGAAAAATTAAGATTGCTTTGATTGTTGTTTCTAGACCAGCTACTAGATCTAGAGGGTTAGGCGTTTATAGAAACACTAAATATTCTTGAAACAAATTGGGGACTCCACTGGGGAAGAACATTTTCCCTTTTGAGTAGCTAAGTAGCCTCTTAAAACATTCTAGTATATTGTACTTGCTGTTGTTAATTGAATTCAATTCTAATCCACTGAAAATTGCATCAAATTTGAGCCAAACAAACCTTCAAAATTGATCACTCTAATCATTGTACTATCCTTAACTGAGACCTGCAATGCATTGCAGTTCCCACATTGGAATAGAGCAATTCAGTGCACTGTATATCACCACAACCTGTGCGATGATCTCTTGAGGATCAGTTTTCCCATCTAGGAGTTGAATTTTTTGTCAATTTTCATCTTTACTTGAATTGCTTCTTGAATATGAATGATGCCTCATCTCTGAAACCAGCCTTCATCTCTTAAATTTGGCCCTATTTAGACTAGGATTGGTGAATGTTTTTTATTTATTTGTTTTGTCATTTGCAATCCATTGTCGAAAAGTAGTTTTGATCGATTATCGTTTTGATAGAAAAGTGTCGTAAAGTCCTCATTTTCTTCGAAAAGTGAAGTGTCATAAATTCCTTCTTCATAGCTAATAGATTGATCTATTTTGTGTATTTGATTTGATTTTCATTCGAAGTGTCGAAAAACTTCATTTCTTCAAAATTGAAAGTGTCATTCAGTCTTCCTTTCTCTCTTAGAAGAAAATTGTCATAAATCGCCATTTTTTATGAAAAAAGTTCTGAATCATTTGTGCATTAGTTTTTCTTATTGCATCATTCACATTAAGAGAAATTGAAAAGAAATACATGCATTTGCATTTTAGAGTTTCATTTTGTGTGCTAAAAGGAATGGTTTAGGGAATTGCATTAGTTTGTGCTCTTTGTTATTTGTTCTAAAGTACTTCTATGCTTTATCCCTAAGAGTTTGGATTTTCATTTGTTGAAATTAAACGAAAAGAGTGCTTATCATTCTCGTTGCATTCTTAGGAATTTCAAAACACATTTCGTGGTGAACCTTTAATGGAAAATTTATAAGAAAGATAAACTTAAAATAAACATCAATTAATCTAACAATGCTTTGGAACTTAACGAAAAACACCTAGAGGTCTAGGCTAGAGACGTGTTTCGGTGTCTTTAAACCTAGTGGCTGTCGTTTTCACTGAAGTTTGGTTGATTCCTCCTCTTTGATCTGATAAGTGCTAGTACAGACTTATGCTCCCCATACCGTCGCGTATATAGTGGGAGACCCCAATAGGTTGAAATCCTTTATCCCTAGGAAGCTGAGTCTGCTGCCTTACCAATCGCAATGCACTGAACACAGCATTTGGGAAGATTGACTGTCGTACATAAAGTCCTTGGTAATTTCTCTTTCATTGATCGCCAAGGTGTATATTGCAGTTTTGGGATTTGTCTGGTAAAACCTCTTGTCTAGAGTCTCTAAAGTAGTCACTTGCATTCCTTTTCGACTCTTTAAAAGTAAAAGGATCATTTGAGCACTTGTCCTTTCAGGCTCACTAAAAATCAAAGGCGACTAGAGTCATCTTTTGCTTTTTCTCAACTCTTTAAAATTGAAAAAGCGAAGTTGTGTCCCAGTGTCATTAAAATTAATTGACCATGAAAAACATCCTTATTCCTTAGTTGAGTTTAAGTTGATAAAGTAATCCGCAATCATGGAAGAAAGTCAACCCAAACCCCGTCGTTCGTGGAGAATAGTGAGTCAACCGCCTTTGCCTCCCGAAGCAACACCAATTCGAACAAAGTGGTCTCGTTTAACCGAGTCTAGTACATCAAGAACTCCTAGTTCTTCATCTAGGTTGTTTGAAACATTTGTTTCAACAACTACACAGACTCCAGTTACTCCAATTATTTCTTGTACATCCATTCCTAAAGAGGAAGTTTCTTAGTTACCTAAGGACATTAGGATTGATCCTAGTGTAACAGTCACCGAGGTTGTCCAACAACAAATGATACTCAATTTGAAATTGTTCAACCAGAAAGTACTTCTGAATTTGAAACAACTCCATCAAGAGATGGTCCAGAACCTATCCTTGTTCCAATAGGAATTACATCTAAAACAGAAGTTGTTCAAGAACCTTCTGTCATGTGGAAAGAGTTATGTTTGCTGACAAACCTAACCTCCCTAGGGGTCTAAGACTCTCTAGTGACAAACAAACCAAACAAGAGCAATCCTTCTCTAAATACACGTTATTCTATGAGAGATCAAGTGTTTTCCGATCTTACCTTAGGTCCAACGCTTGTTGTAGCAGTCCAGCCTTGCTGATCCAGATGAGCTCCTCCTTCACTTTAAGACCTGCATACACTAACAAAGCAAACGATTACATAACACCTGAATATTCATCATAAAACAAAGCATATTCATCACATAGACCAAGGAGTACATGAAATAATTCATTAACAACAAATCATTGAGAAGAATGGACTTATTTGTATTAAGGAAACAAAAAAGGAACCATTACAACCTGAGCCTTGGTGTTGTGCAAGCTCCTCCCAGGGTCCAACAAGAGATTTCCTCTACTTTGACAAGCTAACCCACTCCCAATATGGCAACAAGGAAGGATAGTGATCTCTCCTCACAAGTCAACAATGGAAATCCTAATTCCAGCAGCATTTACCCTTTAGAATGTTCAGCTTTCAACCTCCCCTCCTCTGGCCCAATGCCTGTATTTATAGTATTCTAGAG